>LR778269.1:49299806-49309806 GCA_902810595.1 Coregonus sp. 'balchen'
AAACCCCTGGAGCCCAAACTTCACTACAGGAACTGGAGACCTGGTTCACTCTGGAGTCACCTTCACGACAGGGAACTGGACATGGCAGTCCCCCCTCCGGAAAAGGGTCTAACTTCACTCAGGACTGGACTGGTTCACTCCTGGGTCACCTCACAGGATGGCCTGCACTCCGGAGTCAACTCATACAGGAACGGACTGGTCCCTCTGAGTCCACACAGGAATACTGGCCTTCATGGAGTCACCTAACAGGAACTGGACCTGGTCCCTCCTGGAGTGTAGCTTCACTACAGGAACTGGACCTGGTACCCTCCTGGAGTCCACCACAACAGGAACTGGACCTGGTTCACTCCTGGAGTCTACCTTCACTACAGTAACTGGACCTGGTTCCCTCCTGGAGTCTACCTTCACTACATGAACTGGACCTGGTCCCCTCATGGAGTCTACCTTCACTACAGGAACTGGACCTGGTCCCCTCCTGGAGTCCACCACAACAGGAACTGGACCTGGTTCACTCCTAGAGTTTACCTTCACTACAGGAACTGGACCTGGTTCCCTCCTGGAGTCTATCTTCACTACAGGAACTGGACCTGGTTTCCTCCTGGAGTCTACCTTCACTACAGAAACCATTAGTCCTTAGTGTTCAGTAGAGTTAGTGTTTCAGCAGTCAACAGTTACATAGACATTCAGTTACATAGCATTGTTGAAAACACTCCCCTTGTAATGTTAATGGGAGCTAACATGGCTGCCATAGAATGTTCTAGTCATGTAAATGCATCTTTACTGTCTAAATATATGGCTCTGTGCAGCAGGAGAAGGACAGAGCCATGATGTTAACATGACCCCATGACATGACCCCGAGTGAAGGCTGACAGCTTTTTATCTGCCCCTAATAGTGTGTGTGTTGGGTTGGTGGTGTTGTGTTTGGGTTGAGTGTTGTGTGCGGTCCGTGTGTGTTGTTGGTGTGTGTTTGGGTTGATGTGTGTGTGCGGTCCGTGTGTGTTGTTGGTGTGTGTTTGAGTTGATGTGTGTGTGCGGTCCGTGTGTGTTGTTGGTGTGTGTTTGGGTTGATGGTGTGTGCGGTCCATGTGTGTGTGCGGTCCATGTGTGTTGTTGTTGTGTGTTTGGGTTGATGGTGTGTGCGGTCCATGTGTGTCGTGCGTGTGTGGGTTTTTGATGTTGTGTTTGGGTTTGATGGTGTTGTGCGTCTCCATGTGGTGTGCGGTCATGTGTGTTGTGTTGTGTGCTGATACGGTACTGCCTGTGTACCCAGATGCTGTTGGATTGTGTTGTTTGTATTGCATAATAAGTGTTGTTCCGTGTGACTTATGCATCACTGTCCGGCGTGCGTCCGTGGTCCGTTAGCGTGGTTAGGTATGTATGGTGATTGTGCATGAACTCGTATAGTGGAGTCTAGCTCAGTGGGAAGCACACCCCCAGGTACAGATAGCCAGCCCTGTGGAACAGCCACCTCCACCCCCCAGCCCAGTGGAACAGCCCCTCACCCACCCCCCCAGCCCAGTGGAACAGCCCCTCACCCCCCACACACAGTGGAACAGCCCCTCACCCCCAAGCCCCCTTGGGGAACAAGTCCCCCTCACTCCCCCCCCCAGCCTAGTGGAACAGCCCCGCTCACCCCCCAGCCCAGTGGAAACAGCCCCTACCCCCCCAGCCCCAGTGGTAACAGCCCCCAGCCCAGTGGGAAACAGCCCCTCACCCCCCCCCAGCCCAGTGTAAACAGACCCTCACCCCCCACCAGACCAGTGGAAACAGACCCCTCACCCCCCAGCCCCAGTGGAACGTCCCTCAACCCCAGCCCAGTGGAACAGTCCCCTCACCCCCCCCCAGTCCCAGTGGAACAGCACCCTCACCTCCCCCAGCCCAGTGGGAACAGCCCCTCCACCCCCCAGCCCAGTTGGAACAGCCCCACCTCACCCCCCCCCCCAGCCCAGTGGAAACCAGCCCCTTCAACCCCCCAGTCCCAGTGGGAACAGCCCCTCACCCCCCCAGCCCAGATGGAACACAGACCCCTACCCCCCCCCAGCCCAGTGGAAACCAAGCCCCTCACACCCCCAGCCCAGTGGAACAGCCCCCCCCTCACCTCACCCCCTCTACCCCCCAGCAGTTGGAACAGCCCCCTCACCCTCCCAGCCCAGTTGGAACAGCCCTTCACCCCCCCCCAGCCCAGTGGAACAGCCCCTACCCCCAAGCCCAGTGGAACAGCCCCTACCCCCCCCAGCCCAGTGGAACAGCCCCTCACCCCCCAGCCCAGTGGAACAGCCCCTCACCCCCCCAGCCCAGTGGAACAGCCCCTCACCCCCCCCAGCCCTTGTGGAACAGCCCTCACCTCCCCACGCCTGTGGAACAGCCCCTCACCCCCCAGCCCAGTGGAAACAGCCCCTCACCCCCCCCCAGCCCAGTGGAACAGCCCCTCACCCCCCAGCCCAGTGGAACAGCCCCTCACCCCCCCAGCCCAGTGGAACAGCCCCAGGTGTCAACACCCTGCTAGTGGAGCTGTATAGTTGTTGTTGCTACAGTATGTAACTGTATATCTCTGTGTTATACTGTAGGCCTGGATCAGAAGCCCTAGCCCAGTGGGACAGCCCCATGCAGGTGAAGTTGTCAGCCTGGAGGCCAGGTCTCAACACCCTGCTAGTGGAGCTCATTCCCTGGGCCCTGTTGACCAACCACTCTACATGGGACCTCTGGCTGTTTGAGGGAGAGACCATCGTCCTGCAGATACCCGCTGGAAAGACCATCGTTCCTCCTAACTTCAAGGTGAGAGAGGAGAGACCATAGATTTCTATAGACTGGTTTGGAATGTATCACTGACCAAGATGGCTGCCATTATTATTCTAGAATTATGCAGGTCTTATATCAGGTCTTATATCAGATTTTATATGGCCAATTTATTAGGTACATCTAGCACCAAGTCAAACCCCCCTTTGCCTCCAGAACAGCCTGAATTCTTCGGGGCATGGAAACATTGCTCAATTGGTATCAAGGGACCTAACCTGTGCCAGGAAAACGTTCCCCACACCATTACACCACCGCCACTAGCCTGTACCGTTGACACCAGGCAGGATGGGTCCATGGACTCATGCTGCTGACGCCAAATCCTGACTGTCATCAACATGACGCAACAGGAACTGGGATTCGTCGGACCAGGCAATGTTTTTCCACTCCTCAGTTGTCCAGTGTTGGTGATGGCGTGCCCACTGGAGCCGCTTCTTCTTGTTTTTATCTGATAGGAGTGGAACCCGGTGTGGTCGTCTGCTGCAATAGCCCATCCATGACAAGGACCGACGACTTGTGCATTCCGAGATGCCGTTCTGCACACCACTGTTGAACTGTGCCGTTATTTGCCTGTTTGTGGCATTCTTGCCATTCTCCTTTGACCTCTCATCAACGAGCTGTTTTCACCCACAGGACTGCTGCTGACTGGATGTTTTTTGTTTGTTGCACCATTCTTGGTAAACCCCAGTAGAGCACAGTGGAGCCCAATAGAGCACAGTAGAGCACACTGGAGCCCAGCAGAGCTCAGTGTCAGTCCTTCCTCTAGTCTAGATGAGATGACTGGACCATGCCTTCAGTGGCTACACATGTCTTCTCACTCACTACACACACACACACACACAGGGCAGAGGAGTCCCCCCTCACAGCCCATCTCTCCTGTTTAAAGTCTGTCTGTCTGTAGGGGTTCCTGCCTCAAACCTTGGTAGTCTGTCTGGTATCAAAGGATAAAGGCTGATATATTCAGGAAACTAACTTAAAGCCCTAAATGTGTAATAGTCTGTGAAACAGAAACAAATAAAGCATTGTTTCCATAGCACCCGCGATTTATGAGGTAACGGCCGAGAGGAGCTGGCACTGGCCGACTCAGAGAGCTGGGCTTTGTTGGAGAGGGGAGTGTGTGTGTGTTTGCGTGTTAAGTGTGTGTGTGCTTCCCCTCAGTGAGTGAGGTCCCCTGATAGACATCAAGTATTTTAGGCGCTTCTATCTGATTGAATGTATTCACATCATAATCCACAGATTGACTTGAAACCTCGGCTCCATCCTCTATCTGCCTCTCCCTCCCCCTCCACTCGCTCTCAGTGATCTCTCCACCTCCACCCACCCCTCTCTCTCCCCCATCCCTCCCTCCCCTCCACCCTGCCCTCCCTCTCTCTCTCTCTCCCTCCCCCCCCTCCCTCCTCTCTCTCTCTCTCTCTCTCTCTCTCTCTCTTTCTCTCTCTCTCTCTAGGAGGCGTTTCAGCTGGGTATCTACTGGGCCCACACTAACACGGTCCATAAATCTACAGCCCTGAACCTGGTCCATGACCTGACGTCTCCGCGCTGGAAGGAGGGTGTCAGTCCTGATGTCCTCACCCTGGATGAGGAGGGCTGTGTGGAGGCAGAGATCACCCTGGGGAGTAGCCCTGGAAGACAGAAGGTTAGGGGCCCAACATCCATACTTACATACTCCCCAAGCCACCTTTCTCTACATGTAACATTTGAGTCATTTAGCAGATGCTCTTATCCAGAGACACTTACAATCAGTGCATTCAACAAGGTAGGTACAGTACATGTAAGACAACCACATATCACTGTCTTTACATTCAACAAGGTAGGTACATGTCAGACAACCACATATCACTGTCATTACAAGTAAAAACGTCCTAAATAAAGCAGCTATCACACTACCCTGAGACTAACTTGGATGAACGAGGCTGAATAACACATAGAACCACACTACAGATAGACGTGAGTGACTGGAAGCATGTGGAGGTATTAACTCTGTCTGTGTCTCCGTCTGTGTCTCCGTCTGTGTCTGTCCCCCCTCCCTCCCTATAGGTTTGTCAGTTCTGCGTGTCCTCTGTGGTGAGACATGGCATCCAGATCCTACAGATAGAAGACAGGACTATCCTGGTTAACAACACCCCCTACACCCTGTCCTATAGACCCCTACTGTCTGACCACGCACTGGGGACCACAGACCAGGTAACACCCCCTACACCCTGTCCTATAGACCCCTACTGTCTGACCACGCACTGGGGACCACAGACCAGGTAACACCCCTAGACCCTGTCCTATAGACCCCTACTGTCTGACCACGCACTGGGGACCACAGACCAGGTAACACCCCTACACCCTGTCCTATAGACCCCTACTGTCTGACCACGCACTGGGGACCACAGACCAGGTAAACACCCCTACACCCTGTCCTATAGACCCCTACTGTCTGACCACGCACTGGGGACCACAGACCAGGTAACACCCCTTCCACCTGTCCTATAGACCCCTACTGTCTGACCACACACTGGGGACCACAGACCAGGTAACACCCCTACACCCTGTCCTATAGACCCCTACTGTCTGACCACGCACTGGGGACCACAGACCAGGTAACACCCCTACACCCTGTCCTATAAACCCCTACTGTCTGACCACGCACTGGGGACCACAGACCAGGTAACACCCCTACACCCTGTCCTATAGACCCCTACTGTCTGACCACACACTGGGGAACCACAGACCAGGTAACACCCCTACACCCTGTCCTATAGACCCCTACTGTCTGACCACGCACTGGGGACCACAGACCAGGTAACACCCCTACACCCTGTCCTATAGACCCCTACTGTCTGACTGGGGACCACAGACCAGGTAACACCCCCTACACCTGTCCTATAGACCCCTACTGTCTGACCACGCACTGGGGACCACAGACCAGGTAACACCCCTACACCCTGTCCTATAGACCCCTACTGTCTGACACGCACTGGGGACCACAGACCAGGTAACACCCCCTACACCCTGTCCTATAGACCCCTACTGTCTGACCACGCACTGGGGACCACAGACCAGGTAACACCCCTACACCCTGTCCTATAGACCCCTACTGTCTGACCACGCACTGGGGACCACAGACCAGGTAACACCCCTACACCCTGTCCTATAGACCCCTACTGTCTGACCACACACTGGGGACCACAGACCAGGTAACACCCCTACACCCTGTCCTATAGACCCCCTACGTCTGACCACGCACTGGGGACCACAGACCAGGTAACACCCCTACACCCTGTCCTATAGACCCCTACTGTCTGACCACGCACAGGGGACCACAGACCAGGTAACACCCCTACACCCTGTCCTATAGACCCCTACTGTCTGACCACGCACTGGGGACCACAGACCAGGTAACACCCCCTACACCCTGTCCTATAGACCCCTACTGTCTGACCACGCACTGGGGACCACAGACCAGGTAACACCCCCCTACACTCTGTCCTATAGACCCCTACTGTCTGACCACGCACTGGGGACCACAGACCAGGTAACACCCCCTACACCCTGTCCTATAGACCCCTACTGTCTGACCACGCACTGGGGACCACAGACCAGGTAACACCCCTACACCCTGTCCTATAGACCCCTACTGTCTGACCACGCAACTGGGGACCACAGACCAGGTAACACCCCCCTACACCCTGTCCTATAGACCCCTACTGTCTGACCACGCACTGGGGACCACAGACCAGGTAACACCCCCTACACCCTGTCCTATAGACCCCTACTGTCTGACCACGCACTGGGGACACCAGACCAGGTAACACCCCTAGACCCTGTCCTATAGACCCCTACTGTCTGACCACGCACTGGGGACCCACAGACCAGGTAACACCCCTAGACCCTGTCCTATAGACCCCTACTGTCTGACCATGCACTGGGGACCACAGACCAGGTAACACCCCTAGACCCTGTCCTATAGACCCCCTACTGTCTGACCACGCACTGGGGACCACAGACCAGGTAACACCCCTAGACCCTGTCCTATAGACCCCTACTGTCTGACCACGCACTGGGGACCACAGACCAGGTAACACCCCTACACCCTGTCCTATAGAGTGCAGAATCCCCAGCCTCTAGGGCAGTGGTTCTCAATCCTGGTGCTGGCAACCCCAAGGGGGTCACATTGTGGTTTTTGCCCCTAGCACTACACAGCTGATTTAAATGATCAACTCATCATCAAGCTTTGATTATTGGAATCAGCTGTGTAGTGCTAGGGCAAAAACCAAAATGTGCCCTCCTATCGGATTGAGAACCACTGCTCTGTGACTGTGGAGAGCAGAGAGGCTTGTTTCCCATCAGTTCATGTTGCCACACACACACACACACACACACACACACACACACACACTCCCCCTGCTCCCCTCTGTCCCCACTCTGCCAGTCTCACCATGTGACCATGGCACTCAGCCCAGACACATTAGAGAAACACCATGAATTGGATGCAGGTTTGTGCTTTCATCTCAGACACGTCCCCAAGAACAACACAGTGATGTCATTTAACAAGCCTTCAGATCCTCCTAGAAGACGATGGCAGAGGTTACCAGTTGCCACTAATTGTTTGAAAAAGAACCTTCAAAAATGGACTGTGACGGCTTAACAATAACACAGACCACAAACAACAGCAGTCTTTCTAGTTGGCTATTCATCATGCTTAGTGCCTAACCCCCTCTGAACCAAACGACTCACTGCTCTCAGCATGCTGAACCCTGCTACCAGTTTAGACCTGAGCTCTCTGGGAAGAATGGCACAGTAATGTTAGACTACAGTCTGGGAGATGACGTAGTCTCCTCTCTTCTCTAGGCCTGTTCCCTCCCAGAAACAGCAGTGTTCAGCCTGGCTCCAGCCGGAGAGAAGACACCTTCCAGACCGGTCTCTGTGGCCTGCTGGGATCTGCTAAGAAAGGGGGTACAGGGGGAGTGGGAGACCCCTCAGTCTACTCTACCAACCAGACACATGCTGTTCAGCTGCCTGCCCACCCCGGACCCTGGGCCTGTAGCTGGGCCTGGGTCCTGGAGCCTCCCGGCCCCCATCAGACCTGACTTCCCCAGGCAGAGTGTGGCCGTCCCTGGGGAGATCTGCAGCAGCAGTGGCCTGAGCACCAGGTGGGTGAAACAGAGTGGAGCAGAGCAGAGTGGGTAGTGACTACAGGACACAGAGAGAACAGACCCTAGTAGAACAGAGTGACTACAGGACACAGAGAGAACAGACCCTGGTAGAACAGAGTGACTACAGGACACAGAGAGAACAGACCCTGGTAGAACAGAGTGACTACAGGACACAGAGAGAACAGACCCTGGTAGAACAGAGTGACTACAGGACACAGAGAGAACAGACCCTGGTAGAACAGAGTGACTACAGGACACAGAGAGAACAGACCCTGGCTACGGGACATATAGCACAGAGCCTAGTGGTCATGCCCTGTTAAAACATGGCACTGGAGCACAAAGGATGTCCTCTCATTTCAATTCTACGCTCGCTTTCAACCTCTGTCTGTTTATCTCATCTCTCTATCCTCTCTCGGTGGGTGGCCTAAACACAGGCTCTTATAGGACACTGTTGGACAGCTTTCCTCTCAAAGAAAACAGAAAAGAACGTCCTCCTACTTCATAATTGGGCACATGAGTTAGAAGTGATTTTACAACATGGGTTACAACACAGATTTCAGTCTTTGTTCTTTCATGCAGCTGTGTTTTCCTTCTGTCGTGTGTGTCTCTATGTGTTGTGTGTGGTGGTGGTGGTGTGAGTGGTGTGTGTGAGAGTTTGTGTGGTGTGTGTGTGTGGTGTGTGTGTGTGTGTGTGTGTGTGTGTGTGTGTGTGGTGTGTGTGTGTGTGTGTGTGTGTGTGTGTGTGTGTGTGTGTGTGTGTGTGTGTGTGTGTGTGTGTGCGCGTCCGTGCGTGTCCCTCCCTCCCCAGGCCTGCCTGCAATCAGGGCCCTACCCTGCAGGCCTGCCTCCAATCAGGGCCCTACCCTGCAGGCCTGCTTCCAATCAGGGCCCTACCCTGCAGGCCTGCCTCCAATCAGGGCCCTACCATGCAGGCCTGCCTCCAATCAGGGCCCTACCCTGCAGGCCTGCCTCCAATCAGGGCCCTACCATGCAGCCCTGCCTCCAATCAGGGCCCTACCATGCAGGCATCTGGGCTTAGTGGGGGATAGAGGGATGCTGGGTGTGCTGCTGGTGGTTAAATGACTCAGTGTTTGGTTGTTCCAGAGCTTTGGTGATGACGTATCAGGAACACCTGGGTATCACCTACGTCACGCTGAATGAAGACCCCTGTCCTCACATGCTCATCCACAACCAGACCCCTCTCTCTATGCTGCTCAGGGAGAATGTCAAGGGTAGGGCCACACACACACACACACACACACACTGTTATGCCTCCTGCCAACCTCAGACACGGTGTTAAAACTACACCTCCAACCTGGTACATAATAATAATAATAATAATAATATGCCATTTAGCAGACGCTTTTATCCAAAGCGACTTACAGTCATATGTGCATACATTTTTATGGGTGGTCCCGGGGATCGAACCCACTACCCTGGCGTTATAAGCGCCATGCTCTACCAATTGAGCTACAGAGGACCACGAATCCACTGTTCCATACACTCTTAGAAAAAAGGGTTCCAAAATGGTTATTTGGCTGACCCCATAGCGGAACCCTTTTTGGTTCCAGGTACATAGGGCCCTGAGTTGTTCCTGACTGTTGTTCCTCAATCAACTCTCAACTGTATCCATATCATTTAAGTAATTTACTTTATTGTGTTAACCTAGACATGTTTTAAAATGTATGTACTGTGTGAATGTCTTTTTTTTAAATGGTCAAATAACATCAATTAACTGTTGACCATTTGTCCCCCAGAATCCCCCAGGACAGAGGTGTACTGCCGCCCCCTCCCTGCTAACTCCTCCCTCCACCATGGACTTTACCACCACTACTCCAGCTTCCCTGACTGCAGACAGAGAGAGCCTCTACCCACCCTGCTGCTGAAGACCAGTCCTAACCCTGACATGCCCCCTGGCTCCAGTCTGCAGCCCAGCGACCTGCAGACATCTCCAGAGTGGAGCGACCCCGTGGACATCAACTGCCCCGGCACACAGGTCAACAACTAATACTACCCACTGTACTGATATCTGCCATTTAGCAGACACTTTTATCCAGAGGCCA
>LR778269.1:49314806-49347306 GCA_902810595.1 Coregonus sp. 'balchen'
ACATTACCATGTCCTAGTTGACTCTGACGAAGGATGCATGGCATGTTCTCTTTTACCACTGGAGGGCACTGAAACCCCATTTTGTGTAAACCCCATCCATCCTTTTGCATTGTTTTATCAATAATAATTGTTTTAAAGGATCAATATAACTGATTGGTATCTGTCTCTCAGGACGTATAATCAGAATCTGGCGTTCAGGGTGTTGCTGAGCGAGGCCAGTGTGTCGCTGAAGGATGACATCACCAGTCGGTCGGGTTCCGTGGAGCTCTTGAGGCTGACTCTGTCCAAGCTGCTACTGAATCTGTGTCCTTCCCAGCTGGGTGAAGGAGGCCTGGGGCTGGGTGAAGGAGGCCTGGGGCTGGGCACCCCCGGGATGGGAGAGGCCTGTCTGGTCGAAGTCCACTGTGCCAGCCTACAGGTGGGTTGACTCACATTTTATAGGTCACCTGACGAAGGCTATTTATAGGTCACCTGACGAAGGCTATTTATAGGTCACCTGACGAAGGCTATTTATAGGTCACCTGACGAAGGCTATTTATAGGTCACCTGACGAAGGCTATTTATAGGTCACCTGACGAAGGCTATTGCAGCCGAAACATTGTATGTGCATGAAGGAATATAGCACAGGAGCAATATGATCAATATGCAGGCTTTTCTTTCATTATTGACTGTGAAGTAATACATACAAACCATCTTCTGCAAATAGAAAACTAGAAAAGGTACATTTCCTGAAGAAGAGTTGTGTGCGTGCTTCAGCCATCTAAATATCTTCCTCTGTTCTATTCCAGGTGGAGAACTAGAATATAGATCTATATTAACTAGATATTCCTCTGTTCTCTTCCAGCTGTATAACTAGAGTATAGATCTACGCTAACTAGACTATATAGATCTATATTAACTAGATATTCCTCTGTTCTCATCCAGGTGGATAACCAGCTGTATAACTAGAGTATAGATCTATGCTAACTAGACTATATAGATCTATATTAACTAGATATTCCTCTGTTCTCTTCCAGGTGCATAACCAGCTGTATAACTAGAGTATAGATCTACGCTAACTAGACTATATAGATCTATATTAACTAGATATTCCTCTGTTCTCTTCCAGCTGTATAACTAGAGTATAGATCTACGCTAACTAGACTATATAGATCTATATTAACTAGATATTCCTCTGTTCTCTTCCAGGTGCATAACCAGCTGTATAACTAGAGTATAGATCTACGCTAACTAGACTATATAGATCTATATTAACTAGATATTCCTCTGTTCTCTTCCAGCTGTATAACTAGAGTATAGATCTACGCTAACTAGACTATATAGATCTATATTAACTAGATATTCCTCTGTTCTCATCCAGGTGGATAACCAGCTGTATAACCGTGCCAGCTTCCACTTCCCAGTGTTGCTGTGCCAGGAGCAGAGTGTCGAGCTTCTCCCCTGGACCATCGATGTCAACCCCACCACCTCACTACAGGCCCTGGAGGAGTTTAAGGCATCATGCTTCCTCCAGCTGGGTCTCACCCTGGACAGGTATTATACCATATGATCACTTTTATTGGCCATGGAAATAAATGCTGTGAGGTCAGCATACCCAACTACACAATATCATTAATACAATATAATAATACAATACAATACATCATAGTCCCCTGTGAGACACTGTCCAGCCATGTAATGTATCATATGTTGTGTCCTATGGCCCACTGTTCAATAGCCTGCTGGTGGTTGAGATAAAGCTGGCCCCGCCCTACTCCTGTTGTGGTCTTACTGACTGTTGGGACCTTGTATGTCCTACAGGGAGGGCTGCAGTGTGGACCAGCTGACCTTCCACATCAAACCAGCCCGTCTCTACCTGGAGGACACCTTTGTCTACTACGTCAAGACTCTGTTCCACACCTACATCCCAGACTCAGCCCTGGCCCCCTCCCCGGGCCCTAACCCCTCAGAGCACCACGGGGGTCCCCTGCTCCCGAAGACCGTTCTTCAGTCCGTTCCAGCCCTGGTGCACCCTCTGAGGCTGCAGCGACTGGCCATTCAGCCGGTCAACCTGTTGGTCAGCATCCACGCCTCTCTGAAGCTCTACATAGCCTCGGACCACACCCCCCTGTCTTTCTCCATGTTTGAGAGAGGACCGCTCTGTACTACAGCCAGACAGCTGATCCACGCACTCGCCATGCACTATGCTGCCGGAGCGCTGTTCAGAGCTGGTGAGTGGGAGTGTGTGTGTCTGCCTGCCTGCCTGCCTGCCTGTCTGCATTTACACCTGAATAACCAGATAGATTCATACACGCAATATGGAATTCCATCAGCCCATCTGATATAAAGAGTTTGGACAGCTGTATCTCTCCAGATCTAGTTAACTGGTCTGTATAGACTACAGCTATATCCCGTGTGGTCAGAGAGAGAGAGAGAGAGAGAGAGAGAACAATAAAAAAATAAAAGAACTATAAACTATAAAAGAGGAAGAAAAAATCTAATATTTATTGGGTGAAAATCCAAAATGTGCAATTTTGGCAGCCAAATATGTGTCCTCCTGCCACAACCTGAGGGACAGCCAGTGAAAATTGTAATGTAATGTCAATAATATTTCCTGTTTTGGTTTGGCTTTCATGCCATGTAATGTGTCTTCTCAGTCATGTTGAGATTGGTCGACTACTATTGCTTTAATGTATTGTTATTCTCATGAATATTGTTGTTGTAGTTGCTGTTAATGGTAATCCCATTTCCACTACTACTATTATTATTGCTGTTGGTCCCACCATTTTTGTTATATGTATACTTTGACAATGTAAGTAATTTTACTTGCCATGTCAATAAAGTCTATTGAATTGAATTGAGAGAGAGAGAGAGAGCAGGCCCCTAGAGTACGGTCCCTGATGGCCGGGCAACGAGGGGAGGCTGTCAAACGCTAACAAACAATGTGACATAACTTTACTAGTCTGACTGTAGGACTGCCTGCTGGGGGACTTTCCCTGCAGGGAGCTGATATCTCCAACAGGTTTATGACCATGTTAACGTTCCATACTGCTGTAGTAGGGTCTACTGTTAAGATCTGTTGTAAGTAGTGTAGTGTACACACCTACTGCTGCATGAACTCACATGTAGGATGCCTTCCCCTACATGGGCCCTGGTCAAAAGTAGTGCACTATTCAGTATTGGTATTAGGGTGCACTGTGGGACACAGCCATACTGTACTGTAATCCATGCGTAAATGTATAGCTGTGCAACATCTCACCTCTCTCTTGTCTTTGATACACAGCTCTATAGATGGACATAGATTAGTGATATTTATATGCTGTCAATTGCATCACAAAATCAAATGCCAGTTTTTCAAAGCCCATGGCCCTTTAAACACACACTCTCTCTCTCTCTCCCTCTCTCTCTCCCCCTCCTGTCTTCTAGGCTGGGTGGTGGGGTCTCTGGATCTCCTTGGTAGTCCTGCCAGTCTGGTGAGGTCCATCGGTAACGGCGTAGCAGACTTCTTCCGTCTGCCATATGAGGGTTTAACCCGTGGCCCCGGGGCCTTTGTCAGCGGAGTGTCACGAGGAACCACCTCATTCGTCAAACACATCTCTAAAGGTACCATACCACATCTCTAAAGGTACCATACCACATCTCTAAAGTACCATACCACATCTCTAAAGTTACCATACCACATCTCTAAAGGTACCATACCACATCTCTAAAGGTACCATACCACATCTCTAAAGGTACCATACCACATCTCTAAAGGTACCATACCACATCTCTAAAGTACCATACCACATCTCTAAAGGTACCATACCACATCTCTAAAGGTACCATACCACATCTCTAAAGGTACCATACCACATCTCTAAAGGTACCATAACACATCTCTAAAGTACCATACCACATCTCTAAAGTACCATACCACATCTCTAAAGTTACCATACCACATCTCTAAAGGTACCATACCACATCTCTAAAGGTACCATATCACATATCTAAAGGTACCATACCACATCTCTAAAGGTACCATACCACATCTCTAAGGTACCATACACATCTCTAAAGGTACCATACACATCTCTAAAGGTACCATACCACATCTCTAAAGGTACCATACCACATCTCTAAAGTACCATACCACATCTCTAAAGGTACCATACCACATCTCTAAAGGTACCATACCACATCTCTAAAGGTACCATACCACATCTCTAAAGTACCATACCACATCTCTAAAGGTACCATACCACATCTCTAAAGGTACCATACCACAATCTCTAAAGGTACCATACACATCTCTAAAGGTACCATACACTCTAAAGTACCATACCACATCTCTAAAGGTACCATACCACATCTCTAAAGGTCCATACCACATCTCTAAAGTACCATACCACATCTCTAAAGTACCATACCACATCTCTAAAGGTACCATAACACATCTCCTAAAGTACCATACCACATCTCTAAAGTACATACCACATCTCTAAAGGTACCATACCACATCTCTAAAGGTACCATATCACATATCTAAAGGTACCATATCACATATCTAAAGGTACCATACCACATCTCTAAAGGTACCATACCACATCTCTAAAGGTACCATACCACATCTCTAAAGTACCATACCACATCTCTAAAGTACCATACCACATCTCTAAAGTTACCATACCACATCTCTAAAGGTACCATACCACATCTCTAAAGGTACCATACCACATCTCTAAAGGTACCATACCACATCTCTAAAGGTACCATACCACATCTCTAAAGGGTACCATACCACACTTCTAAAGGTACCATACCAATCTCTAAAGGTACCATACCACATCTCTAAAGTACCATACCACATCTCTAAAGGTACCATACCACATCTCTAAAGTACAATACCACATCTCTAAAGTACCATACCACAGCTCTAAAGTACCATACCACATCTCTAAAGGTACCATACCACATCTCTAAAGTACAATACCACATCTCTAAAGTACCATACCACAGCTCTAAAGTACCATACCACATCTCTAAAGGTACAATACCACATCTCTAAATGTTATTCTTAGACTGAAGCCTGTATTGTCTTGAAGTGATATAAAACAATAGATATGTGGTTAGATGTGATTAGTTTGAAATTACCCTGTCAAGAGCACAAACAGACCTGGGACCAGGTTAGTCAATGAGTTAATTCTCCTGACTCCTCCTGTAGGCACGCTGACCTCCATCACCAACCTGGCAACCAGCCTGGCCAGGAACATGGACCGACTGTCCCTGGATGAGGAGCACTATACCAGGCAGGAGGAGTGGAGGAGGCAGCTACCTGAGAGCCTGGGGGACGGACTCAGACAGGGCCTCTCTAGACTGGGCATCAGCCTACTGGGTGGGTAGAGTATAGACAGATAGTCAGCCATCCAGTCAGCCAGTCAGTCAGTGGGTAGAGTATAGACAGATAGTCAGCCAGTCAGTCAGTCAGTAGGTACAGTGGAGACAGTCAGTCAGTCAGTCAGTGGGTAGAGTATAGACAGATAGTCAGCCAGTCAGCCAGCCAGTCAGTCAGTAGTAGTCATCAGCAGATAGTCAGTAGTAGGTACAGGGAGACAGAGTCAGCAGTCAGCCAGCCATCAGTCATGGTAATAGCAGACAGTAGTCAGTTAGTGTAAGTATGACAGATAGTCAGCCAGTCAGCCAGCCAGTCAGTCAGTAGGTAGAGTATAGACAGATAGTCAGTTAGTAGGTAGAGTATAGACAGATAGTCAGTTAGTAGGTAATAGACAGATAGTACCAGCCAGTCAGCCAGTCAGTCAGTAGGTAGAGTGGAGACTAGTCAGTTTAGGTCAGATAGCAGATAGTCAGCCAGTCACAGTGGCAGTACCAGTCAGTCAGTCAGTCAGTAGGAGAGTAAGACAGATAGTCAGTTCAGTAGGTACAGTGAGACAGACAGTCAGCCAGTCAGTCAGTTAGTAGGTACAGTGGAGACAGTCAGTCAGTCAGTCAGTCAGTAGGTACAGTGGAGACAGTCAGTCAGCCAGTCAGTCAGTTAGTAGGTAAAGTGCAGACAGTCAGTCAGTCAGTTCAGTAGGTACAGTGGAGACAGTCAGTCAGTCAGGTCAGTAGGTACAGTGAGACAGTCATCAGTCAGTAGGTACAGTGGAGACATCAGCCAGTCAGTCAGTCAGTGGTACGTACAGGCAGTTAGCCAGTCACTCAGACAGTCATCTGCCAGCCCGTCAGTCAGTAGGTACAGTGGGACAGTCATCCTGTCAGTCCGTCAGTCAGTAGGTACAGGGAGACAGTCAGCTTCCAGTCCCTCTCCAGCCAGTCAGTCAGTAGTACAGTGGAGACAGTCAGTCAGTCAGTAGTACAGTGGAGACATTCAGTCAGTAGTACAGTGGAGACACAGCCAGCCAGTCAGTCCATTTCAGTAGGTACAGTGGAGACAGTCAGCCACCAGCCAGTCAGTCATAGAGTACGTGGAGCCAGTCAGTCATTCAGTCATAGTAAGGTAAAAAGTGGAGACAGTCACGCCAGTCAGTCGTCAGTCAGTAGGTACAGTGGAGACAGTCACTCACTCAGTCAGTAGGTACAGTGAGACAGTCAGCCAGTCAGTAGTGTAACAGTGGAGACAGTCACTCACAGTCATCGTAGGTACAGTGGAGACAGTCAGCCAGTCAGTCAGTTCAGTAGGTACAGTGGAGACAGTCAGCTCAGTCGTCAGTAGGTACAGTGGAGACAGTCAGCCACCAGTCCAGTCAGTAGGTACAGTGGGCGCATCATCAGTCAGTCAGGTACAGTGGACAGTCACAGTCAGTCGTCAGCAGTAGTTACAGTGGAGACAGTCATCAGTCAGTCAGTCAGTAGGTACAGTGAGACAGTCGCAGCAGTCATTCGAGTCAGTAGGTACATAGTCAGTGGAGACCAGTGGAGCACAGCAGAGTCAGTGTAGTACAGTGGAGACAGTCACCAGTCAGTCAGTCAGTGGTACAGTGGAGCCAGTCAGTAGTTCAGTAGGTACAGGGAGGTCAGCGAGTAGGAAGGCAGTGGGACAGAGCAGTCCAGGTAGTCAGGGAGACAGTCAGCAGTAGTCAGTCAGTGGTACAGTGGAGACAGTCACTCAGTCAGTCAGTCAGTAGGTACAGTGGAGGCAGTCAGTCAGTCAGTAGGTACAGTGGAGACAGTCAGCCAGTCAGTCAGTCAGTAGGTACAGTGGAGACAGTCAGCCAGCCAGTCAGTCAGTAGGTACAGTGGAGACAGTCAGCCAGTCAGTCAGTCAGTAGGTACAGTGGAGACAGTCACTCAGTCAGTCAGTCAGTAGGTACAGTGGAGCCAGTCAGCCAGTAGGTACAGTGGAGACAGACCAGCATGGTCCCAATAAACACCTAGGGTCTCACTGTTTCAAAGACATGACACTAGAGAAACAGCTGCTTGTGACAGGGGAGATCTGGCTCCAAGGACCATGTTGTGATTGGTTGGGAGGTTAAATCCCTTAGTGGGCCTGCTGTATCCACACTGTCAATCACACACATTACCTGTATACAATATCCCTTTGATATAGACCAGAACTTCAGTAACCGATAATACTGTAATACATGATACTCTGTTGTAATACATGATACTCTGTTGTAATACATGATACTCTGTTGTAATACATGATACTCTGTTGTAACACATGATACTCTGTTGTAATACATGATGCTCTGTTGTAACACATGATACTCTGTTCTAATACATGATACTCTGTTGTAATACATTATACTCTGTTGTAACACATGATACTCTGTTAAACACATGATACTCTGTTGTAATACATGATACTCTGTTGTAACACATTATACTCTGTTCTAATACATGATACTCTGTTTTAATACATGATACTCTGTTCTAATACATGATACTCTGTTAAACACATGATACTCTGTTGTAATACATGATACTCTGTTGTAACACATGATACTCTGTTAAACACATGATACTCTGTTGTAATACATGATACTCTGTTGTAACACATGATACTCCGTTCTAATACATGATACTCTGTTGTAATACATGATACTCTGTTGTAACACATGATACTCTGTTAAACACATGATACTCTGTTGTAATACATGATACTCTGTTGTAACACATTATACTCTGTTCTAATACATGATACTCTGTTTTAATACATGATACTCTGTTGTAATACATGATACTCTGTTGTAACACATGATACTCTGTTAAACACATGATACTCTGTTGTAATACATGATACTCTGTTGTAACACATGATACTCTGTTCTAATACATGATACTCTGTTGTAACACATGATACTCTGTTAAACACATGATACTCTGTTGTAATACATGATACTCTGTTGTAACACATTATACTCTGTTCTAATACATGATACTCTGTTTTAATACATGATACTCTGTTCTAATACATGATACTCTGTTAAACACATGATACTCTGTTGTAATACATGATACTCTGTTGTAACACATGATACTCTGTTAAACACATGATACTCTGTTGTAATACATGATACTCTGTTGTAACACATGATACTCCGTTCTAATACATGATACTCTGTTGTAATACATGATACTCTGTTGTAACACATGATACTCTGTTAAACACATGATACTCTGTTGTAATACATGATACTCTGTTGTAACACATTATACTCTGTTCTAATACATGATACTCTGTTTTAATACATGATACTCTGTTGTAATACATGATAATCTGTTGTAATACATGATACTCTGTTGTAATACATGATACTCTGTTGTAACACATGATACTCTGTTGTAACACATGATACTCTGTTGTAATACATGATACTCTGTTGTAACACATGATACTCTGTTGTAACACATGATACTCTGTTGTAATACATGATACTCTGTTGTAACACATGATACTCTGTTCTAATACATGATACTCTGTTGTAATACATGATACTCTGTTGTAACACATGATACTCTGTTAAACACATGATACTCTGTTGTAATACATGATACTCTGTTGTAACACATTATACTCTGTTCTAATGCATGATACTCTGTTTTAATACATTATACTCTGTTCTAATACATGATACTCTGTTAAACACATGATACTCTGTTGTAATACATGATACTCTGTTCTAATACATGATACTCTGTTCTAATACCTGATACTCTGTTGTAATACATGATACTCTGTTGTAATACATGATACTCTGTTGTAATACACGATACTCTGTTGTAATACATGACACTCTGTTGTAATACATGATACTCTGTTGTAATACAAGATACTCTGTTTTAATACATGATACTCTGTTGTAATACATGATACTCTGTTGTAATACATGATACTCTGTTGTAATACATGATACTCTGTTGTAATACATGATACTCTGTTGTAATACATGATACTCTGTTGTAACACATGATACTCTGTTGTAATACATGATACTCTGTTGTAATACATGATACTCTGTTGTAATACATGATACTCTGTTGTAATACATGATACTCTGTTGTAAAACATGATACTCTGTTGTAAAACATGATACTCTGTTGTAATACATGATACTCTGTTGTAATACATGATACTCTGTTGTAACACATGATACTCTGTTGTAAAACATGATACTCTGTTGTAATACATGATACTCTGTTGTAATACATGATACTCTGTTGTAACACATGATACTCTGTTGTAACACATGATACTCTGTTGTAATACATGATACTCTGTTGTAACACATGATACTCTGTTGTAACACATGATACTCTGTTGTAATACATGATACTCTGTTGTAACACATGATACTCTGTTGTAACACATGATACTCTGTTGTAATACATGATACTCTGTTGTAACACATGATACTCTGTTCTCTCCAGGAGCGATAGCTGGCATCGTGGACCAACCCATGCAGAACTTCCAGCGGGGTTCAGAGATGCAGAGTTCAGCAGGCAGCAAGGCCAAGGGGGTCATCTCTGGGGTGGGGAAAGGCATCGTGGGGGTCTTCACCAAACCTATAGGGGGCGCTGCAGAGCTGGTCTCGCAGACTGGATACGGTGGGTTCACACACTTCACTGCTTTTTAACTTTTTATTTGAGCTTTATTTTACCACTGGCAGGTCAACTAAGAACACATTCTTATTTACAATGACGGCCTTGATCATTTGTTAACACTGCACTGTTTAACAGTAGTGGACACACCTCCAGTCCATCCAACACAACCAGTTTATTGTCACTCAGGCCTGACGAAGACCTTCCAGTCAAAACGTTACAATAAACTTTATGGGAGCATTCCAATGCTGTTACACTTAACTACAAGTCCCCTGTTAAGCAATTGTTGTTTTTCTTTACTGGCCACCCACTCCAGCTAGCACAGATGACTCCCTCCCTCCCTCAACAGTACTGTAGGCCTGCTGTAGTGTTCTGTCCAGGGGGGTCCTGGCGGGATGCTAACACACAGTAATGCACCCTCCAAGGAGCCCTAGCGGTCCTAGCGTAGCGGTATGCTAACATGCTGTAATGCCCAGTCTATGGGGTGGTAGCGCTCCTAGCGTAGCAGTATGCTAATTGGCTGTAATGCCCAGTCTATGGGATGGTAGCGTTCCTAGCGTACCGGTCGTAGCGTAGCGGTATGCTAACAGACTGTAATGCCCAGTCTATGGGGGTGGTAGTAGTCCTAGCGTAGCGGTATGCTAACTAGCTGGTGTAGAAGTGAACAGCACATCAGAGCATGGTAAATCTGTCAGTTGTAATGGTGATCTCCCGTTCAGTCCTGTTGACTCTGGAGTGTTTATTAGCTGGGCCCCTGAAGCTGTACTGGGCTCCGGACAGTTTATTAGCTGAGTCCCTGAAGCTGTACTGAGCTCCGGACAGTTTATTAGCTGGGTCCCTGAAGCTGTACTGAGCTCTGGACAGTTTATTAGCTGGGTCCCTGAAGCTGTACTGGGCTCCGGACAGTTTATTAGCTGGGCTCCTGAAGCTGTACTGGGCTCCGGACAATTTATTAGCTGGGCCCCTCGGACAGTTTATTAGCTGGGCCGCTGACAGCTGTAACTGGGTCCTCTGAAGCTGTACTGGCTCGGACAGTTTATTAGCTGGGCCCCGAGCTGTACTGCTCTGGACAGTTTATTAGCTGGGCCCCTGAAGCTGTACTGGGCTCTGGACAGTTTATTAGCTGGGCTCCTGAAGCTGTACTGGGCCCCTGAAGCTGTACTGGGCTCCGGACAGTTTATTAGCTGGGCCCCTGAAGCTGTACTGGGCTCCGGACAGTTTATTAGCTGGGCTCCTGAAGCTGTACTGGGCTCCGGACAATTTATTAGCTGGGCCCCTGCTCTGGACAGTTTATTAGCTGGGTCCCTGAAGCTGTACTGGGCTCTGGACAGTTTATTAGCTGGGCCCCTGAAGCTGTACTGGGCTCTGGACAGTTTATTAGCTGGGCTCCTGAAGCTGTACTGGGCCCCTGAAGCTGTACTGGGCTCCGGACAGTTTATTAGCTGGGCCCCTGAAGCTGTACTGGGCTCCGGACAGTTTATTAGCTGGGCTCCTGAAGCTGTACTGGGCTCCGGACAATTTATTAGCTGGGCCCCTGCTCTGGACAGTTTATTAGCTGGGTCCCTGAAGCTGTACTGGGCTCTGGACAGTTTATTAGCTGGGCCCCTGAAGCTGTACTGGGCTCCGGACAGTTTATTAGCTGGGCTCCTGAAGCTGTACTGGGCTCTGGACAGTTTATTAGCTGGGCTCCTGAAGCTGTACTGGGCTCCGAACAATTTATTAGCTGGGCCCCTGCTCTGGACAGTTTATTAGCTGGATCCCTGAAGCTGTACTGGGCTCTGGACAGTTTATTAGCTGGGCCCCTGAAGCTGTACTGGGCTCTGGACAGTTTATTAGCTGGGCTCCTGAAGCTGTACTGGGCCTCTGAAGCTGTACTGGGCTCTGGACAGAACAGACACACAGAGCTGCTGCTGAAAGCCCCAATAACGTCGCTGAGCTGTGGCTCTATATGCTCTGAGGGGTTTAGGTTTTATTAAAGACTGAGGAGGGGGAGGGGGTGAGGAGGGAGGGAGGGAGGAGGAGGGAGAAGGAAGGGGGTGAGGAGAGGGGAGGAGGGGGAGTTCCTGTGTTAGTCAGCACTAACAGGTCAGTACTACAGAACATTAATATTAAATGAAGTGAGCAGCTCCGTGTCAGAACCATGGCACCCTAGGGACGGGTGCTAATCTAGCTCCCCTAGCTAGGGAATGTACCCTAGCACACACACGCATAAACACACACACAGTGAAATGTTTGATGCCAGGGAGGTTAAGTGTTTATTATTGTGTGGTAGCAATGGCCATCAATTAACCCCCCACTCCAAATACACACACACTGCTAGGGTACATTCCAAAATACACCCACAACACACACACACACACACACACACACACACACACACACACAGGGCGTGAGTATGTTCCAGAGTGCCAGAGCAGTGACATCATCAGCAGTAGAATGTTTTATGATCTGTTTTAAATGCATGACATCATCAAGTCACTCCACGGCTGACAGGAAGACGAGGCAACACACACACACAGGAACACACACAGGAACACACACACAGGAACACACACAATAACACACACACAGGAACACACACACAGGAACACACACACATACACAGGAACACACACATACACACAGGAACACACACACACACAGGAACACACACACAGGAACACATACACACACACATACACAGGAACACACACATACACACAGGAACACACACACACACACAGGAACACACACAGGAACACATACACACACACAGGAACACACACACATACACAGGAACAGGAACACACACACAGGAACACACACACAGGAACACACACACACACACACAGGAACACACACACACACATACACACAGGAACACACACACATACACAGGAACACACACAGGAACACATACACACACACGCACACAATCACTCATCCTGTGGGTCTTGGGGACTGAGTAGTGGCTAGTCTACTCTACCCTGAACCTTTCTGCTTTGATCTACTCTACATCTGTGTGTGTGTGTGTCTGTGTGTGTCTGTGTGTTGTCCTGAGCAGGTATCCTTCATGGGGCTGGTCTGTGGCAGCTCCCCAAACAGCTGTACCTCCCAGCAGACCAGAAGTCAGCCCTCGCCCCCAACAGCCACGTCAAATACGTCTGGTAAGAACTGCCCTCTATAACACACATACAGTGCCTTGCAAAAGTATTCATCCCCCTTGGCGCTTTTCCTATTTTGTTGCATTACAACCTGTAATTGAAATTGATTTTTATTTGAATTTCATGTAATAGACATACACAAAATAGTACAAATTGGTGAAGTGAAAAAAAAAAATAACTTGTTTCAAAAAATTCTAAAAAATTTATAATGGAAAAGTGGTGCATGCATATGTATTCACCCCCTTTGCTATGAAGCCCCTAAATAAGATCTGGTGCAACCAATTACCTTCAGAAGTCACATAATTAGTTAAATAAAGTCCACCTGTGTGCAATCTAAGTGTCACATGATCTGTCACATGATCTCAGTATATATACACCTGTTCTGAAAGGCCCCAGAGTCTGCAACACCACTAAGCAAGGGGCACCACCAAGCAAGCGGCACCATGAAGACCAAGGTGCTCTCCAAACAGGTCAGGGACAAAGTTGTGGAGAAGTACAGTTCAAGGTTGGTTATAAAACAATATCTGAAACTTTGAACATCACACGGCGCACCATTAAATCCATTATTTAAAAAATTGAAAGAATATGGCACCACAACAAACCTGCCAAGAGCAGGCCGCCCACCAAAACTCATGGACCAGGCAAGGAGGGCATTCATCAGAGAGGCAACAAAGATACCAAAGATAACCCTGAAGGAGCTGCAAAGCTCCACAGCGGAGATTGGAGTATCTGTCCATAGGACCACTTTAAGCCATACACTCCACAGAGCTGGGCTTTACGGAAGAGTGGCCAGAAAAAAGCCATTGCTTAAAGAAAAAAATAAGCAAACACGTTTGATGTTCGCCAAAAGGCATGTGGGTGACTCCCCAAACATATGGAAGAAGGTACTCTGGTCAGATGAGACTAAAATTGAGCTTTTTTGCCATCAAGGAAAATGCTATGTCTGGCGCAAACCCAACACCTCTCATCACCCCGAGAACAGCATCCCCACAGTGAAGCATGGTGGTGGCAGCATCATGCTGTGGGGATGTTTTTCATCGGCAGGGACTGGGAAACTGGTCAGAATTGAAGGAATGATGGATGGCGCTAAATACAGGGAAATTCTTGAGGGAAACCTGTTTCAGTCTTCCAGAGATTTGAGACTGGGACGGAGGTTCACCTTCCAGCAGGACAGTGACCCTAAGCATACTGCTAAAGCAACACTCGAGTGGTTTAAGGGGAAACATTTAAATGTCTTGGAATGGCCTAGTCAAAGCTCAGACCTCAATCCAATTTAGAATCTGTGATATGACTTAAAGATTGCTGTACACCAGCGGAACTCATCCAACTTGAAGGAGCTGGAGCAGTTTTGCCTTGAAGAATGGGCAAAAATCCCAGTGGCTAGATGTGCCAAGTTTATAGAGACATACCCCAAGAGACTTGCAGCTGTAATTGCTGCAAAAGGTGGCCACACAAAGTATTGACTTTGTGGGGGTGAATAGTTATGCACGCTCAAGTTTTCAGTTTTTTTGTCTTATTTCTTGTTTATTTTGCAAAAAAAATACTTCGCATCTTCAAAGTGGTAGGCATGTTGTGTAAATCAAATGATACAAACCCTCAAAAAATCAGGTTGTAAGGCAACAAAGTAGGAAAAATGCCAAGGGGGGTGAATACTTTCGCAAGCCACTGTACACACAGCCCTGGTCCCCAACAGCCACGTCACCTTGATGAAGGGAAGGGATCACTGCCGCTAGCTTGCTTTCCAACCAAGGTGCAAACTGAAGTAGAGAGGAGATTCAGCAACTCTTGGAGGACAATGGAATGTATTTATTTTACAGGGACAGTGCGCATTAATCAACAGCAATATTACAGGGCCTCCCGAGTGGCGCAGCGGTCTAAGGCACTGCATCGCAGTGCTTGAGGCGCCACTACAGACCCAGGTTCGATCCCAGGCTGTGTCGCAGCCGGCCGCGACCGGGAGACCCATGAGGCGGCGCACAATTGGTCCAGCGTCGTCCGGGTCAGGGGAGGGTTTGGCCGGCCCGGAATGTCCTTGTCCCATCGCGCTCTAGTGACTCCTTGTGGCGGGCCGGGCGCCTGCAAGCTGACTTTGGTCGCCAGCTGGACGGTGTTTCCTCCGACACATTGGTGCGGCTAGCTTCCGGGTTAAGCGAGCAGTGTGTCAAAAAGCAGTGCGGCTTGGCAGGGTCATGTTTCGGAATTGGGGAGAAAAAGGGGTAAAGAAATAATACAAAACATCAATATTACAGTAATCCAACATCCATGTAAATGTGCCAGGGTTAGCCAAGAGCTAATTTACGCCTGTCGTCCTGGGAAGGTAAGGGCAATTACACAGCCACTATACAAATACTAACTAAAAACCATAGGAATACGTTACATCCTACACAATATGATTCTAACAACAACCTATTCAGAGTAAAAACACTGTCATCAGCTGTCCTCTTACATATGAAGAGCCACTGATAACTCACGTGTACAGGCTTGGTTAGATTTGAGCCAGGATCTAAATGTAAAAGTGCAGTAATCCGTTCAGTTTGTCAAGTCCATGGACTGTGTATTCCAGTATATTGAAGCTGTTGCTGAGAGGGCTGATTGTCTGAGTTCACTGTGTCTGAAAGCGACAACGCAGTCCCCTCTAGTTACCGCCCTTGTTATCCTGGAGGTGCTTTTCTTCAGCATAGCTAGCAGCATACCACCCTGCATCCCACTGCTGGCTTGCCTCTGAAGCTAAACGGGGTTGGTCCTGGTCGGTCCCTGGATGGGAGACCAGATGCTGCTGGAAGTGGTGTTGGAGGGTCAGGCCAGTAGGAGCCACTCTTTCCTCTGGTCTAAAAACAATATCCCAATGATTGGGGACATTGCCCTGTGTAGGGTGCTGTCTTTTGGATGGGATGTTAAACGGGTGTCCTGACTCTCTGTGGTCATTAAAGATCCCATGGCACTTATCGTCAGAGTAGGGGCGTTAACCCGGTGTCCTGGCTAAATTCCCATCCTGGGCCACCTAATCATCGTCAGCTTCCCTCCTCTCCCTTGTAACTCTTCCCCAGGTGGTTGCTGTAAATGAGAATGTGTTCTCCGTCAACTGACCTGGTAGAATAAGGAATAAATAAAAACCTGCTGCCATAGAGGTGGAGGCCATGCAGGATCTTAAAGCTTTCATCTGCATACTGCTTAAATCTGTCCAGACTGAATGCATTGTGTTTGTGAATGATGTGGTAACTGTTTGGTTTGTTATAAAAAAAATCTGAAGTGTTTGTTTGTAGAGTGATTCAATGGTTTTTAGAGAATGGGTGGGTTCCATGCTTGTGCACAGCTGGTGACCCAATAACTCAGATGCCAGGCACACCGGTTTGTGTAAAGGAACTGCAACGCTGCTGAGTTTTTCACGCTCAACAGTTTTCCGTGTGTTTCAAGAATGGTCCACCACCCAAAGAACATCCAGCCACCTTGACACAACTGTGGGAAGCATTGGAGTCAACATGGCCAGCATCCCTGTGGAACGCTTTCGACACCTTGTAGAGTCCATGCCCCAGTTAATTGAGGCTGTTCTGACATCACACTCCCCAAACTACAGAGAGAGAGAGACAGACAGACATCACACTCACCTAATTACAGAGCAAGAGAGAGAGAACAACATCACACTGCCCAAACTACAGAGAGAGAGAGACAGACATCACACTCCACAAACTACAGAGAGAGAGAGAGAGACAGACATCACACTCCCCAAACTACAGAGAGAAAGACAGACACACACTCCCCAAACTACAGAGAGAGACAGACATCACACTCCCCAAACTACAGAGCAAGAGAGAGAGACAGACATCACACTCCCCAAACTACAGAGAGAGAGAGTGAGACAGACATCACACTCCCCAAACTACAGAGAGAGAGACAGACATCACACTCCCCAAACTACAGAGAGAGAGAGACAGACATCACACTCCCCAAACTACAGAGAGAGACAGACATCACACTCCCCAAACTACAGAGAGAGACAGACATCACACTCCCCAAACTACAGAGAGAGAGAGACAGACATCACACTCCCCAAACTACAGAGAGAGACAGACATCACACTCCCCAAACTACAGAGAGAGAGCGAGAGACATCACACTCCCCAAACTACAGAGAGAGACAGACATCACACTCCCCAAACTACAGAGAGAGACAGACATCACACTCCCCAAACTACAGAGAGAGACAGACATCACACTCCCCAAACTACAGAGAGAGAGAGACAGACATCACACTCCCCAAACTACAGAGAGAGAGAGAGAGACAGACATCACACTCCCCAAACTACAGAGAGAGAGGAGACAGACATCACACTCCCCAAACTACAGAGAGAGAGAGAGAGACAGACATCACACTCCCCAAACTACAGAGAGAGAGAGAGACAGACATCACACTCCCCAAACTACAGAGAGAGAGAGAGAGACAGACATCACACTCCCCAAACTACAGAGAGAGAGCGAGAGACATCACACTCCCCAAACTACAGAGAGAGAGAGACAGACATCACACTCCCCAAACTACAGAGAGAGAGAGACAGACATCACACTCCCCAATCTACAAAGAGAGAGAGCGAGACATCCTGCTAAAGAGGATTGGCATAGATGTCATGTAGTAATGATCAGGGAATCAAGGCCTTGGCATGAGGAAAGCCAGATCCATCCATGGCAGGGCTGAGTTCATTAAGGCACACCATTGTGGAACACAGAACAGACATGCCTTCACTATTCATGTCCTTCCTACCTGCTAGGTTCAGTAGGTTTCACCCTGCTGAACGCAGCCCAAGGTCATTACTGCCTCCACCATCTGCTCCAGTCACAGCCGTCTCTACACAACATGTTTCACCACTGGTGTAGGTGAACGCAGCCCAAGGTCTTTACCAAACATGTGGTAGTGTTTGAATAGACAGCATATGTAGTCGCTTCACATGGGTGGATACATTTTATATGGACATACGTGGTCACCTATGTTCGTGTGTGTGTGTATGTTACCATGTGGTCTCTACCTAATGGGAGTCTTGTATATTCATCTGTCAGCTGACCTCTCTCTGTGCTGTGTGTGTGTCTGCGTGTGTGTCTGCCTACTCTTCAAATGTGCTTCTTCCTCCCTCCTCACCCCAGGAAGATGCTCCAGTCCCTGGGTCGTCCAGAGGTGCACATGGCCCTGGAGGTGGTGATAGTGTCTGGGTCGGGTCAGGAGCATGCTGGATGTCTGCTGCTGACAGGGGAGGTGTTGTTTGTGGTCAGTCTGTCTGAGGACACACAACAGCAGGCCTTCCCCATCACTGAGGTGGCCTGTCAACAAGACCCCCACCACCTGGGGGCGCTGACGCTCACGCTGCAGCAGCAGAGACTCACCAACGATGTAGAGGTAGGGGTGAGGGGGGGGGGTCTTGGTGTGTGTGTGATCATCATATGGTCCTTTAGCAGACGCGTTTATCCTTAGCGAATTACAGTGAACAAAAATATTCAGATATCAAAACATGCAGGAAACATCACTAAACCTCTCTCTTTCCTCTCGTCTGCTATCCTCCTCCTCCTCCTCCCCCTCCTCTCCCTCCCCCTCCCCCTCCACCCCCTCCCCCTCCTCCCCCCTCAGGGTGACAGTGGTAGGGAGCAGTTGTCGGAGCAGCAGTATGGTCGCCTGGTGGACTATGTGACACGTGCGTCTGCGTTCCTCTCCCCCTCGGCCTCGTCCCTCCAGCAGGCTCCTCCCATCGCCCCGGCCGAGCCTCCGGCCGCCGTCGCCAAGACCTACCGTTACCTGGTCAACCCCGCCCACGCCGCCGTGTTCGTCTCCAAGTTCACCATGGTCAAGAACAAGGCGCTGCGTATCGGCTTCCACTGACACAGAGACTCTAACACACACACACACACACACACGTACACACACCTTTACAGAGACCCTAACACACACACACACGTACACACACCTTTATAGACATACACGTACACCTGAACACACACCTGTTGCGCTCCCTCTTTAAGGTTGAACATCCACAAACTGCCCTTAAGGTGTAATGTCCTCTTCATGCATTAAGGAACAGAGCACCCTATCATAGAACAAGGGAAGAGGGTTTAAACTTTGATTTACTCTTAAACATTTCAATAAAACACAGTGAAAACACCCATCCCCTGTGGCAGTGAACACTAATGTTGAGGAGACTGCGGAGGGGCTACAGTAAGATGTCTAGTATTCAGTACGTCCCAAACGGCACCCTATTCCCTATATAGTGCACTACTTTTGACCATGCCCCATAGGGCTCTATGTAGGGCTCTATGTAGGGAACAGGGTGCCATTTGGGACATTCACATTCACCCGTCATATTGTCCTTGACTGAGTTTCTCTGTGCTCTTTATTCTTGCGTATAACTGAGCTGTTTAAACCTCTTAATGCTGACAGCCACTCTGACTGTTGTCACGGTGCTAGTGGGGGTGCAGTGGAAATGACGAACGCTGGTAGTAGGAATATAATGGTTCATATCCAAGCTGTCGACCAAAATATGTTGGGGTTGTTGCTTTTTGTTTTACCTATGTATTTTTCTAGAATATGTAACACATTATGATGAGCTGTTTAATGTGTATTTTCAGTTCATGCCAAGATCATTATCATAGTACCTTTTTTATTGTGTTAAAACACAGCTTTATGGAATAATACATCATTTTGTACTCTAATGCTTTTGATGTCTGCATCACGTGTCAAACTCATTCCATGGAGGGCCGAGTGTCTGCGGTTTTTCGCTACTCCCTTGTACTTGATTGATGAATTAAGGTCACTAATTAGTAAGGAACTCCAGTCACCTGGTTGTCTAGGTCTTAGTAAGGAACTCCCCTCACCTGGTTGTCTAGGTCTTAGTAAGGAACTCCCCTCACCTGGTTGTCTAGGTCTTAGTAAGGAACTCCCCTCACCTGGTTATCTAGGTCTTAGTAAAGAACTCCCCTCACCTGGTTGTCTATGTCTTAGTAAGGAACTCCCCTCACCTGGTCTAGTAAAGAACTCCCCTCACCTGGTTGTCTATGTCTTAATTCAAAGGAAAAACCAAAAACCTGCAGACACTAGGCCCTCCCTGGAATGAGTTTGACCCCCTGGTCTACATGGATAATATATTGTATTAATAGTTGAATAAATGACATTCTAATAAAATATTGAAGTTGTGATGGTTGCGTAATTCCCTTTACCAATAATAAATGCTCAGGTTTTTATCAAAGTTAGTCGATCTACAATGTATTATTCAGGGTTGGATTGCAAGCACAGAAGCACATTAGTGCTCAGTATTATCCAGACAAAGCCACAATGAGGCGACATTAGTGCTCAGTATTATACTGACAAAGCCACAATGAGGCGACATTAGTGCTCAGTATTATACTGACAAAGCCACAAGGAGGCGACATTAGTGCTCAGTATTATACTGACAAAGCCAGGAGGTGACATTAGTGCTCAGTATTATACTGACAAAGCCACAATGAGGCGACATTAGTGCTCAGTATTATACTGACAAAGCCACAAGGAGGTGACATTAGTGCTCAGTATTATACTGACAAAGCCAGGAGGTGACATTAGCGCTCAGTATTATACTGACAAAGCCACAATGAGGTTGACATTAGTGCTCAGTATTATACTGACAAAGCCACAATGATGATGTGACATTAGTGCTCAGTATTATACTGACAAAGCCAGGAGGGTGACATTAGTGCTCAGTATTATACTGACAAAGCCAGGAGGTGACATTAGTGCTCAGTATTATACTGACAAAGCCAGGAGGGTTGACATTAGTGCTCAGTATTATACTGACAAAGCCACAGAGGTGACATTAGTGCTCAGTATTATACTGACAAAGCCACAATGAGGTGACATTAGTGCTCAGTATTATACTGACAAAGCCAGGAGGTAACATTAGTGCTCAGTATTATACTGACAAAGCCACAATGAGGTGACATTAGTGCTCAGTATTATATACAAAGCCAGGGGGTAAAACATTAGTGCTCATATATACTGACAAAGCCCCAGAGGTGCATTAGGTTTAGTAATATACGCAAAGCCCAGGAGGGGGGACATTAGTCTCATATTTATGACAAAACACAATGAGGTACATTGTGCTCAGTATTTAAATGACAAAGCCCCAAAAGAGGGGACATTAGGCTCAGTTAAAATACAAAGCCAGGAGGGGACTTAGTGCTCATATTTTACGACAAAGCCACAATGAGGTGACTTTGTGCCAGTATTATAGACCCAAACCAGGGGGGCATTAAAAGGGTCGTATTATCGACCCCAAACCACAATGAGGTGACATTACGCTCAATTTTAATGACAAAGCCAAAGGAGGTACTTAGTTCCTTTTTTATACAAACCCCATGAGGTGACATTAGTGCTCAGTATTATACTGACAAAGCCCAATGAGGGAATTGTGCTCGTATTTACTGACAAAGCCACAATGAGGTACATTAGTGCTCAGTATTATACTGACAAAGCCAGGAGGTGACATTAGTGCTCAGTATTATACTGACAAAGCCACAATGAGGTGACATTAGTGCTCAGTATTATACTGACAAAGCCACAATGAGGTGACATTAGTGCTCAGTATTATACTGACAAAGCCACAATGAGGTGACATTTGTGCTCAGATTATTGACAAACCCAAAGAGGGGCATTAGTGCCAGTATTATACGACAAAGCCAGGAGGTACCTTTCTCATAAACTGAAAAGCCCAATGGGGCGACCATTAGTGCCAGTAATTTATTTCAAGCCAGAGGGGACATTAGCGCTCAGTATTTTATACAAAAGCCCCCATGAGGTACATTTGTGCTCAGTTATACTGACAAAGCCACAATGAGGTGAATTTGTGCTCAATATTATATGACAAAGCCACAAGAGTGACATTATGTCAGTATTATTTACAAAGCCACAATGAGGTGACTTTGTCAATTTTTTGACAAAAACCGGGGGTTTACTTATGCTCAGATTTACGACAAAAGCCAGGAGGTGACATTGGCTCAAGTTTTTAACAAAGCCAAATGAGGTGAATTATGCTCATATTAACGACAAAGCCACAATGGGGGACATTTGTGTCAGTTTATACTGACAAAGCCGGAGGTGACATGTGCTCAGTATTTTATGACAAACCCAATAAAGGGGAATTGTGCTCAAATTTTTTTCTACAAACCAGGAGGGGCATTTGTGCTCAGTATTTAAAGACAAAGCCACAATGAGGTACTTAGTGCCAGTATTATACACAAAGCCAGGGGGTGACATTTCTCAATTTCTCAAAGCCACAATTTAGGGCATTAGCGCCATATTTACTGACAAAGCCAGGATTTTCATTAGCGCTCAATTTTAAAACCAACCCAAGGAGGGGACATTAGTGCCCAGTATTTTCTGACAAAGGGAGGTACTAGTGCTCATATTATCTGACAAAGCCACAAAGGGGGGCATTAGTGCCGTATTATACTGACAAAACCAAAAGGTGACATTAGCCCAGTATTAACTGACAAAAACCCCAGGAGGGGGCATTAGGCAGATTATATGACAAAAACCAGATGACATTAGCCTCATATTATACTGGCAAAACCCAAAAAAGGGACATTAGTGCTCTATTATAAAGACAAGCCCCATGAGGGGACTTAGTGCCGTATTATACTGCAAAGCCAAAAGATGACATTAGTGTCTTTTATGACAAAGCCCAATGAGGTGACATTAGCCTCAGTATTATCTGACAAGCCAGGGGGACATTAGTGTCATATTTACTGACAAAAACCACAAGAGGGACATTTTGTCATATTAACTGAAAAGCCACAATGAGGCGACATTTGTTCCCAATTAAGACAAAGCCCCAAGGGGGGACTTGTGCCAGTATTTTATGAAAAACCACATAGGGAATTTTGCCAGATATACTGACAAAGCCACAAGGTGGGGGACATTTTGCCATATTATCGACAAGCCAAATGGTGCATTAGTGCTCATATTATAGACAAAGCCCCAATGAGGGGACATTAGGCTCATATTATACTGACAAAAAACCCCCAATGAGGTGACATTTGTCGTATTATATGTTAAAGCCGGAGGTTTACATTAGTGCTCTATTATACACAAAGCCAGGAGGTGACTTGTGTATTTTTACTGACAAACCGGGGGTGACTTATGCTCCTATTATTGACAAAAACCACAAAGGGGACATAGGCCAGTTTACTACAAAGCCGGGGGGGGACATTATGTCAGTATTATACTGACAAAGCCCAATGGGTGACATTGTGCTCAGTATTAACGACAAAACCACAGGAGGGGGGCATTCGTTCAGTATTATACTACAAAAGCCAGGGGTGACATTAGTGCTCAGATTATACTGACAAAGCCAGGAGGTGAAAATTAAAGTTTTAGTATTATACTGACAAAACCGGGGTGACATTTAGTGCTCAGTATTTCTGGACAAAACCAGGAGGGGACTTTGCCCTTTATACTGACCAAGCCGGAGGTAATTGTGCCAGTATTTTACTGTTAAAACCAGGAGGGGACTTAGTGTCTATTACACTGACAAAGCCCAAGGGTGACATTGTCCCAGTATTATACGACAAACCCAAGAGGGGGCATTAGTGCTCGATTATATGACAAGCCACATGAGGGGACTTAGTGTCATATTATAGACAAAGCCCCAAGAGGGGACATTTGGCTCAGTATTTAAAATGCAAAGCCAGGGGGAGGGGGACATTTGCTCATTTTACGACAAAGCCACAAGGGGGGTGACATTAGGCCATTTTTTTCTGACAAAACCAGGAGGTGACATTTTGTCTCAGTTTATACTGACAAAACCGGGGGGCACTTAGTGCTCAGTATTTACTGTTAAAGCCAGGGGGTGACTAGGGCTCAGTAATTACTGACAAAACCCCGAGGTCTTAGTGTCATATTTACTGCAAACCAGGAGGGGGACATTTGTGCTCGTATTTACTGCAAGCCCGGAGGTACTTGTGTATATTTTGGACAAAGCCCAGGGGACATTAGTCTCAGTTTATACTGACAAAAAACCACAAGGGTGACATAGTGCTCAGTATTATACTGACAAAACCCCGAGGAATTATGCTCAGTTTATACTGAAAAGCCAGGGGAGGTGACATTTATTTTCTTTTATATTATATTTACAAAAACCCCCAAAGGTGACATTAGTTCTATTATACTACAAAGCCACAAGGGGTGACATTATGCTCATTTTAAATGACAAAGCCAGGGGGTGTTTTGTCAGTATTATATGACAAAGCCAGGGGACATTAGGCTCATATTTACGAAAAGCCACATGAGGTGACATTTGTGGCCAGTATTATAAAGGACAAAAACCCAAGAGGGGACATTAGTGCTCAGATTATTACAAAGCCACAAGAGGTGACATTTGGGTTTAGTATTATACTGACAAGCCCCGGGGGTGACATTGTGCCAGTATTTACTGACAAAACCCCTGAGGTGACATTATGCTCTATTATACTGACAAAACCAAGGGGTAACCCTTTTGTGCTCAAATACTGACAAGCCCAATAAAGGGACAAATCTCATATTAACTACAAGCCACAAGGAGGGGACATTGTTCCTATATACTGACAAAGCCAGGAGGGACTTAGTGCCATATTTAAAACTGACGCCCCGGGGGGGGACATAGTCTCATTTATACTGACAAACCAGGAGGGGACATTAGTCATATTATACTGACAAAGCCCAATGAGGTAATTATGCTCGTATTAAATGACACAGCCCAAGAGGTGAATTATGCTCAGTATTTTACTGACAAAAACCACAAAGGGTGACTTAGTGTCAGATTAACTGACAAAGCCACAATAGGGGGCATTATGCTCGTATTATTACAAAACCCAAAGAGGTGACTTAGTCTCTATTTATGACAAAACCAGGGTGCATTAGGCCATTTATCGACAAACCGGAAGGTGCCCTTTTGCTCGTTTTCGAAACCCCGGAGGGGAATTATGCTCTTTATACGACAAAACCGGGGTACTTTGTAATCAGTATTATTGACAAACCACCCGGGGGGGTCATTAGTGCCAGTTTAACTGACAAGCCCGGGGGGACATTTTGTCATATTATAAATGACAACCCCCGGGGAGGTGACATTATGCTCATTTTCCCCCACAAAGCCAGGGGGGGACATTACCCCTATTATACTGAAAACCGGAGGGGGGGCTTAGCTCAATCGACAAACCGGGAGGTGACATTGCGTCGTATTTTCTGACAACCCAAGGAGGGGACTTATGCCAGTGTTTACTGACAAAAACCACAAAGAGGTGACATTATGTCATATTAACGCAAAGCCACAATATGGGGCATTAGGCTCATTTATACTGACAAAGCCGGAGGTTGACATTAGTGCTCGTATTATCTAAAAGCCACAAGAGGGGACATTGTGTCAGTATTTTACTGTTAAGCCAGGAGGGAATTGTGCTCATTTAACTGTTAAAGCCAGGAGGTGCATTGTGCTCAGTATTATCTGACAAAAACCAGGGGGGTGACTTGGCTATATTATAATGACAAAGCCAAAGGGGACATTAGGGCTCGTATTATCGTTAAAGCCGGGGGGGGGACATTAAGGGTCAGTATTAACTGTTTAAAACCAGGGAGGTGACATTAGTGCTCAATATTTACTGACAAAGCCCCTTGGAGGTGACATATGCCATATTACTGTTTAAAACCAGGAGGTGACATTAGTGCCCTTTATACGGCAAAACCCCTAGGAAGGTGACATTAGTGCTCAGTATTTACGACAAAACCAGGAGGTAATTAGTGCCATATTTTACTGACAAAACCACAAAGGGGGGTGACATTAAAATGTCAAATTTTAAAAAAACAAAAAATTTCTCGTTTTTGGAAAAATTCTTTTTTAGTTTTTAAAGGAAAAAAGGGGGAAAAAGGATAATAGACAAAAGGAGGGGGACTTTTGTAATTTGGAAGGGGGTTTTGGGGGAAAAGAACCGGGGAAGGGGGTGGGCTGTATTAACGAAAAAAAGGGTTTGGCCAATTATCAAAAGGGGGGGGGAAGGGTTTGTGATAAGGGACCGCACGGGGGGGCGGTTCATAACCAAAGCCAGGTTTCCCTTAGTGCCAGTATTATAAAGCAAAAGCCACAATGGGTTACATTTTTGCTCATATTATATGAAAAGCCACAAGGAGGCGCATTAAGGTCAGTATTATAAAACCGGGGACCAACCCCAAAACGGAAAAGGGGGGGACATTGGTCATAATATTTACAAAGCCACAAGGGAAGGTGACATTTTGCTCATATTAACTACAAAGCCGGAGGAGGGACTTAGTCCAAATTATACTGACAAAGCCCGGAGGGGACATTAGTGCCAGATATATGAAACCAGGGGGGGCATTGTGCTCAGTTTAACGCAAAAACCAGAGGGGACATTATTTTATTTATACTGAAAAAACCGAGGCATTTTGTTCAGTATTATAGACAAAACCCCAAGAGGGGACATTAGTGCCGTATTATACTGACAAAGCCAGGAGGTGACATTCAGTGATAGTGCTCAGTATAGCTGAACAAAGCCACAATGGAGTGACATTTAGTGCTCAAGTAATTATACTGACAAAACCAGGAGGTGACATTAGTGCTCAGTATTATACTGACAAAGCCACAATGAGGTGACATTAGTGCTCAGTATTATACTGACAAAGCCAGGAGGTGACATTAGTGCTCAGTATTATACTGACAAAGCCACAAGGAGGTGACATTAGTGCTCAGTATTATACTGACAAAGCCACAAGGAGGTGACATTAGTGCTGTCTGTCTGCCACTGGGCGCGTTCGAGTAGATCACTTTTGTCAAGTTGGTGACAATCATTGGTCACCGCCTTTCGAAGTGTGTTGCATTATGGGGATACAATTTGTCCGACTTGCGCCTACATGTCGACTGCATGAACTTTACAACAAACATGTGATCGAAGGTCATGAAGTTGACTGCAAAATGTCTGCAGTTGCTCCTCACCAACTGCAACTTGCAGACATCGCCAGCATTGTGGGAGGAACTATTTGTCAAACAATCATTCGTGTTTTTATTTGACCCATGCGAACAGGACCAAAGACGTGACTAAACAGGAAGCAACTTTGCTGCGATTCATGTAAACAGTGGCTTTGCGAAAGTATTCACCCCCGTTCGCATTTTTCCTATTTTGTTGCCTTACAACCTGGAATTAAAATAGATTTTTGGGGGGTTTGTATCATTTGATTTACATGACATGCCTACCACTTTGAAGATGCAAAATATTTTTTTATTGTGAAACAAACAAGAAATAAGACAAAAAAACAGAATACTTGAGCGTGCATAACTATTCACCCCACCAAAGTCAATACTTTGTAGAGCCACCTTTTGCAGCAATTACAGCTGCAAGTCTCTTGGGGTATGTCTCTATAAGCTTGGCACATCTAGCCACTGGGATTTTTGACCATTCTTCAAGGCAAAACTGCTCCAGCTCCTTCAAGTTGGATGGGTTCCACTGGTGTACAGCAATCTTTAAGACATACCACAGATTCTCAATTGGATTGAGGTCTGGGCTTTGACTAGGCCATTCCAAGACATTTATATGTTTCCCCTTAAACCACTCGAGTGTTGCTATAGCAGTATGCTTAGGGTCATTGTCCTGCTGGAAGGTGAACCTCCGTCCCAGTCTCAAATCTCTGGAAGACTGAAACAGGTTTCCCTCAAGAATTTCCCTGTATTTAGCGCCATCCATCATTCCTTCAATTCTGACCAGTTTCCCAGTCCCTGCCGATGAAAAACATCCCCACAGCATGATGCTGCCACCACCATCCTTCACTGTGGGGATGGTGTTCTCGGGGTGATGAGAGGTGTTGGGTTTGCGCCAGACATAGCGTTTTCCTTGATGGCCAAAAAGCTAAATTTTAGTCTCATCTGACCAGAGTACCTTCTTCCATATGTTTGGGGAGTCTCACACATGGCCTTTGGCGAACACCAAACGTGTTTGCTTATTTTTTTCTGTAAGCAATGGCTTTTTTCTGGTCACTCTTCCGTAAAGCCCAGCTCTGTGGAGTGTACGGCTTAAAGTGGTCCTATGGACAGATACTCCAATCGCCGCTGTGGAGCTTTGCAGCTCCTTCAGGGTTAGCTTTGGTCTCTTTGTTGCCTCTCTGATTAATAACCTCCTTGCCTGGTCCGTGAGTTTTGGTGGGCGGCCCTCTCTTGGCAGGTTTGTTGTGGTGCCATATTCTTTCCATTTTTCAATAATGGATTTAATGGTGCTCCGTGGGATGTTCAAAGTTTCGTTTATTTTTTTATAACCTAACCCTGATCTGTACTTCTCCACAACTTTGTCCCTGACCTGTTTGGAGAGCTCCTTGGTCTTCATGGTGCCGCTTGCTTGGTGGTGCCCCTTGCTTAGTGGTGTTGCAGACTCTGGGGCCTTTCAGAACAGGTGTATATATACTGAGATCATGTGACACAGATTGCACAAAGGTGGACTTTATTGAACTAATTATGTGACATCTGAAGGTAATTGGTTGCACCAGATCTTATTTAGGGTCTTCATAGTAAAGGGGGTGAATACATATGCACGCACCACTTTTCAGTTATTTATTTTGTGTATGTCCATTACATGAAATCCAAATAAAAATCTATTTAAATTGCAGGTTGTAATGCAACAAAATAGGAAAAACGCCAAGTGGGATGAATACTTTTGCAAGGCACTGTATGTACAAATGAATGTGATATTTGAGGCGCTCTCTCCCCAGTTCCTAGTACAATGTAGGTTACACACATTTACAGTGTGTGATATGGGGGATGGAGACGTTTATTTCGACATTACAAACAATAACTTTTACAAACAATGGCAACACTTCCATGTTGCACTGAGCCTTGCCTGTTGGAAAGCCACATCAGTGACAGACTTTAGGCTGTAGCAGATGCACCTCCCCGGACTCAATTTCTCGACGATCCGTCTGCAGTCGGTTGCTTCAGCCTTACCACTCAAACAGGCCCATTGTCTGTCCTGGGGGAGAGGACAGAGCACTGCTGGGCATGGTGTTGGCTCTGTCTGGACTGGGGGAGAGGACAGAGCACTGCTGGGCATGGTGTTGGCTCTGTCTGGACTGGGGGAGAGGACAGAGCACTGCTGGGCATGGTGTTGGCTCTGTCTGGACTGGGGGAGAGGACAGAGCACTGCTGGGCATGGTGTTGGCTCTGTCTGTCCTGGGGGAGAGGACAGAGCACTGCTGGGCATGGTGTTGGCTCTGTCTGGACTGGGGGAGAGGACAGAGCACTGCTGGGCATGGCGTTGGCTCTGTCTGGACTGGGGGAGAGGACAGAGCACTGCTGGGCATGGTGTTGGCTCTGTCTGTCCTGGGGGAGAGGACAGAGCACTGCTGGGCATGGTGTTGGCTCTGTCTGTCCTGGGGGAGAGGACAGAGCACTGCTGGGCATGGCGTTGGCTCTGTCTGGACTGGGGGAGAGGACAGAGCACTGCTGGGCATGGTGTTGGCTCTGTCTGGACTGGGGGAGAGGACAGAGCACTGCTGGGCATGGTGTTGGCTCTGTCTGGACTGGGGGAGAGGACAGAGCACTGCTGGGCATGGTGTTGGCTCTGTCTGGACTGGGGGAGAGGACAGAGCACTGCTGGGCATGGTGTTGGCTCTGTCTGGACTGTCTGCTGCCCTTCGACTTCAGACTGTGGGCAGAGGACGAGTCTGGAGGAGAGGTGAGAGGAGGAGAGTAGAGTGTTATTGTTGTTAAGCTCTGTCAGTCAAAGTTCAGTCTACATGCTGCAGGTGTGTTTTTGCAATGTGAGGACAGACAGCGCTGACTTGATTCTTCCCCTCCTATGGAAACCCTCCTGAACCCTCCTGAACCAGGAACAGTGGAGTACACACACACACACGCCCTGGCTAGCTCCACATAGAGTAGGTCTCTTTCCATTGTCAATCACAAGAGATCTGTCCCAAAGCTAGCTCCACATAGAGTAGGTATATCTTTCTATGTAGACAGAAGGATCATGATGATAACCATATGTAGTCTGACTGGAGGAACTCTCCTCAGAGTCCCATTAGAAAGACATTAACCCTACGCTTCATTACGACAACCACACGGCCTGAGCAGGCTCCAGCTAATGTAAAACTACAGCGCATTAACACACTCACTGGGGAACCACTGTGTAGTGCTGTAGAGACCCTTTGAGAATGGGCCATAGCTGTAATGTACTGTACTGTAGACACGTAGGAGAGGACTGTATTGTACTGTAGAGATGACCAGACTGTACTGTACTGTAGAGAGGACCAGACTGTACCGTAGAGAGGACCAGACTGTACTGTACTGTAGAGAGGACCAGACTCTACTGTACTGTAGAGAGGACCTGACTGTACTGTACCGTAGAGAGGACCAGACTATACTGTACTGTACTGTAGAGAGGACCTGACTGTACTGTACCGTAGAGAGGACCAGACTGTACTGTACTGTAGAGAGGACAAGACTGTACTGTACTGTACTGTAGAGAGGACCAGACTGTACTGTACTGTACAGAGGACCAGCCTGTATTGTACTGTATAGAGGACCAGACTGTACTGTACTGTACCGTAGAGAGGACCTGACTGTACTGTACCGTAGAGAGGACCAGACTATACTGTACTGTACTGTAGAGAGGACCTGACTGTACTGTACCGTAGAGAGGACCAGACTGTACTGTACCGTAGAGAGGACCAGACTGTACTGCACTGTACTGTAGAGAGGACCAGACTGTACTGTACTGTACTGTAGAGAGGACCAGACTGTACTGTACTGTACTGTACAGAGGACCAGCCTGTATTGTACTGTATAGAGGACCAGACTGTACTGTACTGTACCATAGAGAGGACCTGACTGTACTGTACCGTAGAGAGGACCAGACTATACTGTACTGTACTGTAGAGAGGACCAGACTGTACTGTACTATACTGTAGAGAGGACCAGACTGTACTGTACTGTACTGTAGAGAGGACCAGCCTGTATTGTACTGTATAGAGGACCAGACTGTACTGTACTGTAGAGAGGACCAGACTGTACTGTACTGTATAGAGGACCAGACTGTACTGTACTGTAGAGAGGACCAGACTGTACTGTACTGTAGAGAGGACCAGACTGTACTGTACTGTAGAGAGGACCAGACTGTACTGTACTGTAGAGAGGACCAGACTGTACTGTACTGTACTGTAGAGAGGACCAGACTGTACTGTACTGTAGAGAGGACCAGACTGTACTGTACTGTAGAGAGGACCAGACTGTACTGTACTGTAGAGAGGACGAGACTGTACTGTACTGTTTAGAGGACCAGATTGTACTGTACTGTAGAGAGGACCAGACTGTACTGTACTGTAGAGAGGACCAGACTGTACTGTACTGTAGAGAGGACCAGAATGTACTGTACTGTAGAGAGGACCAGACTGTAATGTACTGTAGAGAGGACCAGACTCTACTGTACTGTAGAGAGGACCAGACTGTACTGTACTGTAGAGAGGACCCGACTGTACTGTACTGTACTGTACTGACTGTAGAGACCAGACTTACTGGACGTAGAGAGGACACAGACTGTCTGTACTGTACTCCGAGAGGACCAGACTGTACTGTACGTACTTAGAGAGGACCAGCCTTTATTGTACTGATAAGACCAGACTGTACTGACTGTAGAGAGGACCAGACTGTACTGTACTGTAGAGAGGACAGACGTACTTACTTAACAGACCAGACTACTGTACTGTAAGAGGACACAGACGCACTGTACTGTAGAGGACAGACTGTACGTACTGTTAGAGGACCAGTCTGTACTGAGGAGAGGACCAGACTTACTGTACGTAAGAGGACAGACTGTAAGTAAGAGCAGAGGACCAGACTGTACTGTACGTAAGAGGACCAGACTGTACTGTATGAACAGGACCAGACGTACTGTACTTACTGTACGTAGAGGGACAACTGTTGTATGTACTGTAGAGAGGACCAGACTTACCGCCCCCTGTAGATGGACCAGACGTACTGTATTTACTGCCCTCGAGAGACCAACTGACTGTTACTGGTAGAGAGGCCAGACTGTATGTACTCGACTGTAAGAGGACCCAGACTGTACTGTACTGTAGAGATGGACCAGCTGTACTGACTGTATAGAGACCAGCGTAGTACTGTACTGTAGAGGAGACCAGACTTACTGTAACTGTAGAGAGGACCGACTGTACTGTCTGTACTGTGAGAGGAACCAGACTGTTCGTACTGTAACGACCGACTGTACTGTACTGTAGAAGGAGACTGTACTGAGAGAGGACCAGACTGTACTGTACTTAGAGAGGACCAGACTGTACTGTAGAGAGGA
>LR778269.1:49352306-49378269 GCA_902810595.1 Coregonus sp. 'balchen'
TGTATAGAGCTAGCGTTTCACCTGGCGTTGTGGTCCTGCAGGAAGGATGTGAAGTGTTGTAGCTCCATGCGGTGTCCTAGCAGAGAGCCCAGCCCGTACCCTCTGTACCTCTCTGGGACGGCAGACCACAAAGCTGGAGACCTGGGGACCTCTAGTGGTGGAGGAGGGGGCCTGCAGGCCTGGGCCACAGCATGCTGAGAGAGAGAGAGAGAATCTCAATTGTACTAATCCCTCCTCGCTTCCTTCTGAAAACCCATTGGATGTGAAGGTCAGAGGGGAGGGACTTTTGACCTCATCCAATGGGTTTTGAGAAGGAGGCGAGGAGATAGGATGTGAGGAATCATGGAAATACAATTGAGATTCACCCAAATCCTTACTAGAGATCTAGGCCCATATTTGAAAAGCTTCTCAGAGTAGAAGTGCTTAATCTATGATCAGTTTTATCTTTTAGATCAAGATTTCAGGGGGACAGGGGGGGACTTGATCCTACTCAGACTTCTACATAGATCCTGCATTGGAGCATTGGACATCAATAGAGCTCACCTGTTCCAGTCTGTGAACAGCCTCCTCATACAGTGTCTGCAGTTGTCTGTACTGCTCTGACTCCACCTGGCGAGCCTCCTCCCAGACACCCACCTGAGAGAACACACAGTAACAATGAATCCACTGCATCAAATATATAGAGACCAAAAAACACCTTATGAATCTGACTAAGGAGAGATGCGGGAACAGGTGAGTTTGTCTGTTTCAGCAGATAAGCTATTTCAACTATAGTGCGTAAAAGCCCCTTTCAATAGAAGGAGTCATACCTTCTGGTAGGTGTCTGTGTCACTGGTGGTGAGCAGTGTCCAGGGCTCCAGGAAGAGGGTCAGAGTGTGTTCCTCCACCCTGTCAAACAGCTCCTCAAACGGGGGAGTGAGACAGGTATACACCCTCCCTCTGCTCTCCTCCTCCACCCCAATGCTCCTACAGGCTGCACTGCACACGTAGGTTGAATAAAGCAACTGGAGGGGTTGGAATAAGAACCATAACTAATGGGTCAGACGGTCATCATCAATACCATCATCATCATGAATATCATCATCATCATCATTATGACTATCATCATCATCATGACCATCATCATCATCACCATCATCATCATCATCATGACCATCGTCATCATTATGACCATCATCATCATCATCATCATCATTATGACCATCATCATCATCATGACCATCATTATGACCATCATCATCATCATGATCATCATCATCATCATCATGACCATCATCATCATCATCATTATGACCATCATCATCATCACACAACATGCACACACATTTATACTGACTCTACACACACACATACAATCATCATGTACACTGCTGCTACTCTGTTTATCATATGTCCTGATGCCTAGTCACCTTACCCCAATACATATGACTACATGGCCAAAAGTATGTGGACACGACTTCAAATTAGTGGATTTGGCTAATTAAGCCACACCCGTTACTGACAGGTGTATAAAATCGAGCACACAGCCATGCAATCTCCATAGACAAATATTGGCAGTAGATTGGCCCATACTGAAGAGCTCAGTGACTTTCAACGTGGCACCATCATAGGATGCCACCTTTCCAACAAGTCAGTTCATCAAATTTCTGCCCTGCTAGAGCTGCCCCAGTCAACTGTAAGTGCTGTTATTTTGAAGTGGAAACGTCTAGGAGCAACAACGGCTCAGCCACGAAGTGGTAGGCCACACAAGCTCACAGAATGGGACTGCCGAGTGCTGAAGCGCGTAGCGCGTAAAAATCGTCTGTCCTCGGTTGCAACACTCACTACTGAGTTCCAAACCGCCTCTGGAAGCAATGTCAGCACAAGATCTGTTCGTCTGGAGCTTCATGAAATGGGTTTCCATGGCCGAGCAGCCGCATACAAACCTAAGATCACCATGCGCAATGCCAAGCGTTGGCTGGAGTGGGACTAGTGGTGGAGGGGTGGGACGAGGGGTAGGACTAGTGGTGGAGGGGTGGGACTAGTGGTGGAGGGGTGGGACTAGTGGTGGAGGGGTGGTGGAGGGGTGGGACTAGTAGTGGAGGGGTGGGACTAGTGATGGAGGGGTGGCACTATAATATAATAATAATAATATGCCATTTAGCAGACGCTTTTATCCAAAGCGACTTACAGTCATGCGTGCATACATTATTTTATTTTTTTTGTGTGTATGGGTGGTCCCGGGGATCGAACCCACTACCTTAGCGTTACAAGCGCCGTGCTCGACCAGCTGAGCTACAGAGGACCACGTGGACCACGCTACAGAGGACCACGCACTAGTGGTGGAGGGGTGGGACTAGTGGTGGAGGGGTGGGACTAGTGGTGGAGGGGTGGGACTAGTGGTGGAGGGGTGGCACTAGTGGTGGAGGGGTGGGACTAGTGGTGGAGGGGTGGGACTAGTGATGGAGGGGTGGCACTAGTGGTGGAGGGGTGGGACTAGTGGTGGAGGAGGTGGGAAAGATTAGCCTAGAGAGCATATAGCTAGCTACATCTAGGGGCTTTTATGTTTTTCTGTCATGCATAGTGTGCAGTAGCCTATATATCATACAGTGGGGAAAAAAAGTATTTAGTCAGCCACCAATTGTGCAAGTTCTCCCACTTAAAAAGATGAGAGAGGCCTGTAATTTTCATCATAGGTACACGTCAACTATGACAGACAAATTGAGAAAAAAAATCCAGAAAATCACATTGTAGGATTTTTAATGAATTCATTTGCAAATTATGGTGGAAAATAAGTATTTGGTCAATAACAAAAGTTTTGTCAATACTTTGTTATATACCCTTTGTTGGCAATGACACAGGTCAAACGTTTTCTGTAAGTCTTCACAAGGTTTTCACACACTGTTGCTGGTATTTTGGCCCATTCCTCCATGCAGATCTCCTCTAGAGCAGTGATGTTTTGGGGCTGTCGCTGGGCAACACGGACTTTCAACTCCCTCCAAAGATTTTCTATGGGGTTGAGATCTGGAGACTGGCTAGGCCACTCCAGGACCTTGAAATGCTTCTTACGAAGCCACTCCTTCGTTGCCCGGGCGGTGTGTTTGGGATCATTGTCATGCTGAAAGACCCAGCCACGTTTCATCTTCAATGCCCTTGCTGATGGAAGGAGGTTTTCACTCAAAATCTCACGATACATGGCCCCATTCATTCTTTCCTTTACACGGATCAGTCGTCCTGGTCCCTTTGCAGAAAAACAGCCCCAAAGCATGATGTTTCCACCCCCATGCTTCACAGTAGGTATGGTGTTCTTTGGATGCAACTCAGCATTCTTTGTCCTCCAAACACGACGAGTTGAGTTTTTACCAAAAAGTTATATTTTGGTTTCATCTGACCATATGACATTCTCCCAATCCTCTTCTGGATCATCCAAATGCACTCTAGCAAACTTCAGACGGGCCTGGACATGTACTGGCTTAAGCAGGGGGACACGTCTTGCACTGCAGGATTTGAGTCCCTGGCGGCGTAGTGTGTTACTGATGGTAGGCTTTGTTACTTTGGTCCCAGCTCTCTGCAGGTCATTCACTAGGTCCCCCCGTGTGGTTCTGGGATTTTTGCTCACCCTTCTTGTGATAATTTTGACCCCACGGGGTGAGATCTTGCGTGGAGCCCCAGATCGAGGGAGATTATCAGTGGTCTTGTATGTCTTCCATTTCCTAATAATTGCTCCCACAGTTGATTTCTTCAAACCAAGCTGCTTACCTATTGCAGATTCAGTCTTCCCAGCCTGGTGCAGGTCTACAATTTTGTTTCTGGTGTCCTTTGACAGCTCTTTGGTCTTGGCTATAGTGGAGTTTGGAGTGTGACTGTTTGAGGTTGTGGACAGGGTTCTTTTATACTGATAACAAGTTCAAACAGGTGCCATTAATATAGGTAACGAGTGGAGGACAGAGGAGCCTCTTAAAGAAGAAGTTACAGGTCTGTGAGAGAAATAAATCTTGCTTGTTTCTAGGTGACCAAATACTTATTTTCCACCATAATTTGCAAATAAATTCATTAAAAATCCTACAATGTGATTTTCTGAAAAAAAAATTCTCAATTTGTCTGTCATAGTTGACGTGTACCTATGATGAAAATTACAGGCCTCTCTCATCTTTTTAAGTGGGAGAACTTGCACAATTGGTGGCTGACTAAATACTTTTTTTCCCCACTGTATATGTATTGGATAACGGCACAATCATTTAGGCTTTTTTGGGCTTGGGCTCATAAAATGTCTTTAATGTAGGGTTTATAAAATGTCTTTAATGTAGGGTTTATAAAATGTCTTTAATGTAGGGTTTATAAAATGTATTTAATGTAGGGCTCATTAAATGTCTTTAATGTTAGGGATTATAAAATGTCTTTAATGTAGGGTTTATAAAATGTCTTTAATGTAGGGTTTATTAAATGTCTTTAATGTAGGGCTCATTAAATGTCTTTAATGTAGGGTTTATAAAATGTATTTAATGTAGGGTTTATTAAATGTCTTTAAATGTCTTTAAATGTCTTTAATGTAGGGTTTATAAAATGTCTTTAATGTAGGGTTTATAAAATGTCTTTAATGTTGGGTTTATAAAATGTCTTTAATGTAGGGTTTATTAAATGTCTTTAATGTATGGCTCATCAGGCTCAGGTAGCATCAGGCTTGAATTTTCGATCAAATCTCTAATCAAATCGAGACATAGGCCTATTTACAGTACATGCTTTATATGCTTTTGAATTACACTTCCGGTTTTGGCGGGAAATACCGAGTTACCCGGAAGAAAAGGGATTTATTCTCGGGATGGAATATTTGTAAAATACCGGGAAAATATTAAACCCTAGGCAGTATTGTAGAGTCTGTCAACAGATTGTGGGATGCGATGACTAACAAGGAACTTTTTTCCGGTCCGCAAATTTTTCCTTCACTGATCATAGGGCGGTGCACAATTGGCCCAGCGTCGTCCGGGTTTGGCCGGTGTAGGCCGTCATTGTAAATGAGAATTTGTTCTTAACTGACTTGTCTAGTTAAATAAAGGTAAAATAAAATACATTTTAAAAATCGAAGCAGGTGTTTCAAATTACGGAAGGGGCGTGGACATTTGGCCCATGCTTTGGCTGAGAGTTTCCATTTATGGGGGTGGAGACTTCACTAGTATCGTTACCAGAATCTAATCCAGCATCTGACGCAATTACGCAACATTTTAGTTTCAGAGATTAGTGAGTGAGTGACCCCCCCCAGGGGATCCAATCTTACATGAGCCTGTCTCTGTACCCTGTAGGGATCCAATCCATATTGGTAGAAGAGCTGGTGGTACTGCTGTAGATCACACCAGAAGTGCACGGCATTCTCCCACAGCTGAAGATACAAGAAGTTAAAACCTATTTATTTATGTTGTACAATGAATAGTTACAATAGCACTCTGTTGGAGAGAGAGAGGGGAATAGAGAGAGAGAGAGACAGAGCAGGGGTCTGAGCAGATGAGCTCCCGCACTTTTCAGCATGTTTCTACAAAAAGATAGATTTAGAGTTAGATCAACTTTTTCGGCAAGGACATATACAGCTGAAGTCGGAAGTTTACATACACCTTAGCCAGATACATTTAAACTCAGTTTTTCACAATTCCTGACATTTAATCCTAGTAAAAATTCCCTGTCTTAGGTCAGTTAGGATCACCACTTTATTTTAAGAATGTGAAATGTCAGAATAATAGTAGAGAGAATTATTTATTTCAGCTTTTATTTATTTCATCACATTCCCAGTGGGTCAGAAGTTTACATACACTCAATTAGTATTTGGTAGCATTGCCTTTAAATTCTTTAACTTGGGTCAAACGTTTCGGGTAGCCTTCCACAAGCTTCCCACAATAAATTGGGTGAATTTTGGCCCATTCCTCCTGACAGAGCTGGTGTAACTGAGTCAGGTTTGTAGGCCTCCATGCTCACACACACTTTTTCAGTTCTGCCCACAAATGTTCAATAGGATTGAGGTCAGTGCTTTGTGATGGCCACTCCAATACCTTTACTTTGTTGTCCTTAAGCCATTTTGCCACAACTTTGGAAGTATGCTTGGGGTCATTGTCCATTTGGAAGACCCATTTGCGACCAAGCTTTAACTTCCTGACAGATGTCTTGAGATGTTGCTTCAATATATCCACATAATTTTCCTTTCTCATGATGCCATCTATTTTGTGAAGTGCACCAGTCCCTCCTGCAGTAACGCACCCCCACAGCATGCTTCACAGTTGGGATGGTGTTCTTCGGCTTGCAAGCCGTCCCCCTTTTTCCTCTAAACATAACGATGGTCATTATGGCCAAACAGTTCTATTTTTGTTTCATCAGACCAGAGGACATTTCTCCAAAAAGTAAGATTTTTGTCCCCATGTGCAGTTGCAAACCGTAGGCTGGCTTTTTTATGGCGGTTTTGGAGCAGTGGCTTCTTCCTTGCTGAGCGGCCTTTCAGGTTATGTCGATATAGGACTCGTTTTACTGTGGATATAGATACTTTTGTACCTGTTTCCTCCAGCATCTTCACAAGTTCCTTTGCTGTTGTTCTGGGATTGATTTGCACTTTTCGCACCAAAGTACGTTCATCTCTAGGAGACAGAACGCGTCTCCTTCCTGAGCGGTATGACGGCTGCGTGGTCCCATGGTGTTTATACTTGCGTACTATTGTTTGTACAGATGAACGTGGTACCTTCAGGTGTTTGGAAATTGCTCCCAAGGATGAACCAGACTTCTTTTGATTTTCCCATGATGTCAAGCAAAGAGGCACTGAGTTTGAAGGTAGGCCTTGAAATACATCCACAGGTACACCTCCAATTGACTCAAATGATGTCAATTAGCCTATCAGAAGCTTCTAAAGCCATGACATCATTTTCTGGAATTTTCCAAGCTGTTTAATGGCACAGTCAACTTAGTGTATGTAAACTTCTGACCCACTGGAATTGTGATACAGTGAATTATAAGTGAAATAATCTGTCTGTAAACAATTGTTGGAAAAGTTACTTGTGTCATGCACAAAGTAGATGTCCTAACCGACTTGCCAAAACTATAGTTTGTTAACAAGAAATGTGTGGAGTGGTTGAAAAACAAGTTTTAATGACTCCAACCTAAGTGTATGTAAACTTCCAACTTCAACCTTCACTCCAAATCAAAACTCCAAACCTACAACCTGATTTTGGACAAAATTACCTGGAAAGATTCCTACTACCAAAGATTATTATTTCCAAGCTATACAACAAATGCTCTGGCAAAACAACAACAGAAACCTGAAAACTAGTGAGTAATGTTTAGTCTGAAGCTACCAAGAATAAAAAATACATTACAATGATATATTTTACTTTATAAGGACTGAATGCTAAGTTAAGGCTACCAAGACAGAACATATCTGACTGCAACTTTGTTAAGTGAATTATTTAACAAACTATTTTAGTGTCTCTGTGCGTCTCCCAAAAGGTTGTAAGTCTTTTGGGATTTAAGTAACGGCCAGAGTCCCGGTCTGCATAGTCAGAGATATTTATTCATTGAGAATTCTCCCATCACAATTTCAGAGTCCATCTTTTATACTCATACGTCATACAAAAAGAAATCCCTTCCCTCTGTAGGCGGGCTGTAGTTTTCCACTCTAAAACTGCTCTACTGACCTTCAGTTCACACACACACATATACACACATGCATACACACATACATACACACACACACACACACATATCCTACTCCCTGCTTTACTCAGTTATTGCCGTTCTCACAATATTCTGCACCATGTTTTCATAACAGTTTCTCCCCTCCCTAAATTGGGAGGCCTCTTTATCTTAGTTTCTCAGTTGTCTTTGTTGTCTGGCCTAACTCTTACTCACATTGCTAAATAGTGGCTCAATGCCATAGCCTTTACTGGTCCTACACTCACACATTTCTAACACATTATACACAGTTTCAGGGTGTAATAATTAGTCATTAATAATTAATCTATCAAACTTCAATTAGCACTGAGGTGTGAAGCGAGAGGTGTCAAAGCCCTTGAGCCCAACAATGGCAGGAGAGTTTAACAGCCTCCCCAACCCAAATGCAGAGGCCTTTGAAGCCCCCTCCCTCTGTTCAGAGGTCATTACAATACAGTACCCCCTGAAGCCCTCGGTTCAGAAGTCATTACAATACAGTACCCCCTGAAGCCCTCTGTTCAGAGGTCATTACAATACAGTACCCACTGGATGTAAAAAATGAGAAGGCATGAAAAGAGTACAAAAAGAAGCTCCTTATGGAAAAACAAGAGACACTTTTTGCTGACTATTATAAAAATGGGAACATAAGCAACTTAATGTTCCACACAGACCATCCCCTGGCATGGTGCAGTGCTATATTAACACACTACCCCTCTGTTAACAGTGCTATATTAACACACTACCCCTCTGTTAACAGTGCTATATTAACACACTACCCCTCTGTTAACAGTGCTATATTTGTCACGGTTCACTACGACAGAACCCAGAAGCAGACCAGGACGAGGTGAGTTGAACGAAGGTGAGTATTTATTAACAGATTCAAAAAGATGCAGAGTAATCCAGGAGACGGAGCGGGCGGCGGAGATGAGTTGGTGGAGGTGAAGTGGCAGATCCAATGATGGCACGGCAGCCGCCGACAACCAGGCAGGGGTTGGGTGAAGGTCCCGGGAGAATGACTGTAGACAGAAAAAAACAGAGGTAAGTACACGGCAGGCCAACAAGGTGCAAAACAACAAAACTAACGCTAGTAACTCAGAGGCTGATACGCTGACAAAACATACTGTTCATGGCTAACGATCCGGCAGGGAATGGATGTCAGGTCAGAGCTTATGAAGGGGTGATGATCAGGACCAGGTGTGCCGAAGCTGATGAGAAGCAGGTGCGGGTAATCGAGAGATCACCCGCCTAGCAACGTCGCCCGGCAACCGGACAGAGTGCGTTCAGGAACCTTCAGGAAACAGGAGATTCAGAGCAGAAAAACGGCAACACAGGCAGGAACAGACTCAGGACGCAGGGTTCATGACATATTAACACACTACCCTCTGTAGCTCAGCTGGTAGAACACGGCGCTTGTAACGCCAAGGTAGTGGGTTCGATCCCCGGGACCACCCATACACAAAAATTTATGCACGCATGAATGTAAGTCGCTTTGGATAAAAGCGTCTGCTAAATGGCATATTATTATTATTATTATTATTATTAACAGTGCTATATTAACACACTACCCCTCTGTTAAGAGGGGGGGTGTTAGCGATGGGTGGAAACTCAGGATACTATACAATGAGGACTCTGAGTCAGCCAACGTCAACCTGTACAAGTCTGGAACAGTAATGGTACAGGGCAACACCAAACAGTTTCAGCTGGACTTTCACCTAATCTAGGAGATACAGTGGGGAAAAAAAGTATTTAGTCAGCCACCAATTGTGCAAGTTCTCCCACTTAAAAAGATGAGAGAGGCCTGTAATTTTCATCATAGGTATACGTCAACTATGACAAAAAATCCAGAAAATCACATTGTAGGATTTTTAATGAATTTATTTGCAAATTATGGTGGAAAATAAGTATTTGGTCACCTACAAACAAGCAAGATTTCTGGCTCTCACAGACCTGTAACTTCTTATTTAAGAGGCTCCTCTGTCCTCCACTCGTTACCTGTATTAATGGCACCTGTTTGAACTTGTTATCAGTATAAAAGACACCTGTCCACAACCTCAAACAGTCACACTCCAAACTCCACTATGGCCAAGACCAAAGAGCTGTCAAAGGACACCAGAAACAAAATTGTAGACCTGCACCAGGCTAGGAAGACTGAATCTGCAATAGGTAAGCAGCTTGGTTTGATGAAATCAACCGTGGGAGCAATTATTAGGAAATGGAAGACATACAAGACCACTGATAATCTCCCTCGATCTGGGGCTCCACGCAAGATCTCACCCCGTGGGGTCAAAATGATCACAAGAACGGTGAGCAAAAATCCCAGAACCACACGGGGGGACCTAGTGAATGACCTGCAGAGAGCTGGGACCAAAGTAACAAAGCCTACCATCAGTAACACACTACGCCGCCAGGGACTCAAATCCTGCAGTGCCAGACGTGTCCCCCTGCTTAAGCCAGTACATGTCCAGGCCCGTCTGAAGTTTGCTAGAGTGCATTTGGATGATCCAGAAGAGGATTGGGAGAATGTCATATGGTCAGATGAAACCAAAATAGAACTTTTTGGTAAAAACTCAACTCGTCGTGTTTGAATGCTGAGTTGCATCCAAAGAACACCATACCTACTGTGAATCATGGGGGTGGAAACATCATGCTTTGGGGCTGTTTTTCTGCAAAGGGACCAGGACGACTGATCCGTGTAAAGGAAAGTATGAATGGGGCCATGTATCGTGAGATTTTGAGTGAAAACCTCCTTCCATCAGCAAGGGCATTGAAGATGAAACGTGGCTGGGTCTTTCAGCATGACAATGATCCCAAACACACCGCCCGGGCAACGAAGGAGTGGCTTCTTGAGAAGCATTTCAAGGTCCTGGAGTGGCCTAGCCAGTCTCCAGATCTCAACCCCATAGAAAATCTTTGGAGGGAGTTGAAAGTCCGTGTTGCCCAGCGACAGCCCCAAAACATCACTGCTCTAGAGGAGATCTGCATGGAAGAATGGGCCAAAATACCAGCAACAGTGTGTGAAAACCTTGTGAAGACTTACAGAAAACGTTTGACCTGTGTCATTGCCAACAAAGGGTATATAACAAAGTATTGAGAAACTTTTGTTATTGACCAAATACTTATTTTCCACCATAATTTGCAAATACATTCATTAAAAATTCTACAATATGATTTTCTGGAGAAAAAAAATCTAATTTTGTCTGTCATAGTTGACGTGTACCTATGACGAAAATTACAGGCCTCTCTCATCTTTTTAAGTGGGAGAACTTGCACAATTGGTGGCTGACTAAATACTTTTTTTCCCCACTGTAGCTCAGCAGGAAAAGCTCTCCCTTGAGAAAGATACCCCCACCCCAAGCGTGTCAGACCAGACCTCTTCATTACATAACACCACAGACGAGCAACCCCAAGCAGAAAGTCAACCTCCCAGCACAGAGTACTACTCCCTCATTGAAATGAAGGATACATTCACCAAGCTGGAGGTAAGGCAGGTGGAGCTGGAACAGCAGGTGATTACACTCCAGTCAGCACAGACCCAGACAACAGTTCAGCACAACAACACCCCTTTAACTAGACCTGGAGAGCTGGAGGTGAAGAGAGACATGTCTGCACTCTGGACTGTGGTGAGACAACATCAACAGGAGAAAGAGCAGGAGCAGGAGAAGAACAGAGTACTAGAGGAGAGGATCAGAGTGCTGGAGGAGAAGGTGGGAACGATGACGGGTGACTTAGAACAACCCATTAGAGAGCTGGCCAACCCCGCAGAGAAGCCAGCAGAACAGCCCACTTCAGACCCTGACCAAAGTCTCGACATCACAGCAGGAAAGACTCGGGTGTCCAAACATCCAGCGCGCCCTAGACCTTCTGTCTGAGGACCAACTAGGATCACCCAGCCACATAATAATACACACAGGCACAAACGACCTGAGAACACAGCAGGAAAGGGTGGCCACAGCACTCAAGGGAGTGATAGAAAAAGCTTATTCTACTTTCCCCAATGCACACGTGGTTATCTCCACCCTGCTACCACAAAAATACTTCCACCCTGCTACCATACAGCGGGTAAACAAGTATTTCCAGTGACTGTGCCTCAAAACCAAATGTTTACCTGGCCAACCACTCCACCCTGGACTTGAACAGGCAGCAGCCCCAACACCTCACACAGGAGCAACAGATCAACAGACACCCCGCCCAGACCAGCGAGACACTCTCCCAGACCTGCCAATGAGCATAGCCTTGCTATTGAGAGAGGCCGCCGTAGGCAGACCTGGCTCTCAAGAGAAGACAGGCTATGTGCAAACTGCCCACAAAATGAGGTGGAAACTGAGCTGCACTTCCTAACCTCCTGCCAAATGTATGACCATATTAGAGACACACACTTCCTTCAGATTACACAGACCCACAAAGAATTCGCAAAACAAACCCAATTTTGATAAACTCCCATATCTACTGGGTGAAATACCACAGTGTGCCATCACAGCAGCAAGATGTGTGACCTGTTGCCACAAGAAAAGGGCAACCAGTGAAGAACAAACAACATTGTAAATACAACCCATATTTATGTTGATTTATTTTCCCTTTCATACTTCAACTATTTGCACATTGTTACAACTCTACATAGCCATAATATAACATTTTAAATATCTCTATAACATTAAATGTCTCTATTCTTTTGGGAGTGTAATCTTTACTGTTAATTTCTGATTGTTTATTTCACTTTTGTTCATTATCTCATTCACTTGCTTTGGCAACGTAAACATATGTTTCCCATGCCAATAAAGCCCTTTGAATTGAATTGACAGATTTACACTTTTCACATAATAATAATTGGGTTTGATATACAGTATTAATAATTATTTGGCAAAAAATTTGTTGAGATGCTAAAGTTGGTTTGAAAGGTGTATAGAGAGAGAGAGAGGTGTTTGTACCTGGTTTCCAGAGCGTTCACAGTAGTGTGTGAAGTAGAACCCGGCCCGTGAGTCCACATGTGGGCCTGCAACATCCTCTCCATCCTCCTGTCCCCTAGAACAGGACGACTGCTGCTGCTGCTGCTGGCAGAACCTGTCTGACATCACACACGTGTAATAATAATAGTTTATTAAACTTATACAGCGCTTTTCATCAAATATAGACATCTCAAAGCGCTTATCTCAACTCTCTGTCGGTCACACCTAATACCTGTGTGTGTCCTGGTGTGGGGGTCCTGTCCCTGGGTAGAGAGGTGTCTGGGCAGATGGTGGGTCTAGGTATACAGGTGAGAGGGTGGAGGGTGGTGTAACGAGGGTTAGGGTTGACACCAGAGGGATAGCATAGCTGTCTCTTCCTCCACAGTGACAGTCTGAGAGGATCTGCTGCTCTCTGACTCAGCCTGAACCTTGGACCCCTGAGACCCACAACCAGTACACACCACAACAGGAAAACATTCATACAAATACACACTCATAAGCTCCACCACATACCTTTATTCACAAACAAACAACGTTTGGATCCTGCCAGGATCTTGGTCAGGTCATGGATCCTGCCAGGATCTTGGTCAGGTCATTGATCCTGCCAGGATCTTGGTCAGGTCATGGATCCTGCCAGGATCTTGGTCAGGTCATGGATCCTGCCAGGATCTTGGTCAGGTCATTGATCCTGCCAGGTTCTTGGTCAGGTCATGGATCCTGCCAGGATCTTGGTCAGGTCATGGATCCTGACAGGATCTTGGTCAGGTCATGGATCCTGCCAGGATCTTGGTCAGGTCATGGATCCTTCCAGGATCTTGGTCAGGTCATGGATCCTTCCAGGATCTTGGTCAGGTCATTGATCCTGCCAGGATCTTGGTCAGGTCATGGATCCTGCCAGGATCTTGGTCAGGTCACGGATCCTGCCAGGAGCTTAGTCAGATCATGGATTCTGCCAGGATCTTCGTCAGGTCATGGATCCTTCCAGGATCTTGGTCAGGTCATTGATCCTAACAGGATCTTGGTCAGGTCATGGATTCTGCCAGGATCTTCGTCAGGTCATGGATCCTGCCAGGATATTGGTCAGGTCATGGATCCTGCCAGGATCTTGGTCAGGTCATGGATCCTGCCAGGATCTTGGTCAGGTCATGGATCCTTCCAGGATCTTGGTCAGGTCATTGATCCTGCCAGGATCTTGGTCAGGTCATGGATCCTGCCAGGATCTTGGTCAGGTCATGGATTCTGCCAGGATCTTCGTCAGGTCATGGATCCTGCCAGGATCTTGGTCAGGTCATGGATCCTGCCAGGATCTTGGTCAGGTCATGGATCCTTCCAGGATCTTGGTCAGGTCATTGATCCTGCCAGGATCTTGGTCAGGTCATGGATCCTGCCAGGAGCTTCGTCAGATCATGGATCCTGCCAGGATCTTCGTCAGGTCATGGATCCTGCCAGGATCTTGGTCAGGTCATGGATCCTTCCAGGATCTTGGTCAGGTCATTGATCCTGCCAGGATCTTGGTCAGGTCATTGATCCTGCCAGGATCTTGGTCAGGTCATGGATCCTGCCAGGATATTGGTCAGGTCATGGATCCTGCCAGGATCTTGGTCAGGTCATGGATCCTGCCAGGATCTTGGTCAGGTCATGGATCCTTCCAGGATCTTGGTCAGGTCATTGATCCTGCCAGGATCTTGGTCAGGTCATGGATCCTGCCAGGATCTTGGTCAGGTCATGGATCCTGTCAGGAGCTTCGTCAGATCATGGATCCTGCCAGGATCTTGGTCAGGTCATGGATCCTGCCAGGATCTTGGTCAGGTCATGGATCCTGCCAGGATCTTGGTCAGGTCATTGATCCTGCCAGGATCTTGGTCAGGTCATGGATCCTGCCAGGATCTTGGTCAGGTCATTGATCCTGCCAGGTTCTTGGTCAGGTCATGGATCCTGCCAGGATCTTGGTCAGGTCATGGATCCTGACAGGATCTTGGTCAGGTCATGGATCCTGCCAGGATCTTGGTCAGGTCATGGATCCTTCCAGGATCTTGGTCAGGTCATGGATCCTTCCAGGATCTTGGTCAGGTCATTGATCCTGCCAGGATCTTGGTCAGGTCATGGATCCTGCCAGGATCTTGGTCAGGTCACGGATCCTGCCAGGAGCTTAGTCAGATCATGGATCTGCCAGGATCTTCGTCAGGTCATGGATCCTTCCAGGATCCTTGGTCAGGTCATTGATCCTGCCAGGATCTTGGTCAGGTCATGGATTCTGCCAGGATCTTCGTCAGGTCATGGATCCTGCCAGGATATTGGTCAGGTCATGGATCCTGCCAGGATCTTGGTCAGGTCATGGATCCTGCCAGGATCTTGGTCAGGTCATTGATCCTGCCAGGATCTTGGTCAGGTCATGGATCCTGCCAGGATCTTGGTCAGGTCATGGATCCTGCCAGGATCTTGGTCAGGTCATGTCATGGTCAGGATCCTGCCAGTATCTTGGTCAGGTCATGGATCCTTCCAGGATCTTGGTCAGGTCATGGATCCTTCCAGGATCTTGGTCAGGTCATTGATCCTGCCAGGATCTTGGTCAGGTCATGGATCCTGCCAGGATCTTGGTCAGGTCACGGATCCTGCCAGGAGCTTAGTCAGATCATGGATTCTGCCAGGATCTTCGTCAGGTCATGGATCCTTCCAGGATCTTGGTCAGGTCATTGATCCTGCCAGGATCTTGGTCAGGTCATGGATTCTGCCAGGATCTTCGTCAGGTCATGGATCCTGCCAGGATATTGGTCAGGTCATGGATCCTGCCAGGATCTTGGTCAGGTCATGGATCCTGCCAGGATCTTGGTCAGGTCATGGATCCTTCCAGGATCTTGGTCAGGTCATTGATCCTGCCAGGATCTTGGTCAGGTCATGGATTCTGCCAGGATCTTCGTCAGGTCATGGATCCTGCCAGGATCTTGGTCAGGTCATGGATCCTGCCAGGATCTTGGTCAGGTCATGGATCCTTCCAGGATCTTGGTCAGGTCATTGATCCTGCCAGGATCTTGGTCAGGTCATGGATCCTGCCAGGAGCTTCGTCAGATCATGGATCCTGCCAGGATCTTCGTCAGGTCATGGATCCTGCCAGGATCTTGGTCAGGTCATGGATCCTTCCAGGATCTTGGTCAGGTCATTGATCCTGCCAGGATCTTGGTCAGGTCATTGATCCTGCCAGGATCTTGGTCAGGTCATGGATCCTGCCAGGATATTGGTCAGGTCATGGATCCTGCCAGGATCTTGGTCAGGTCATGGATCCTGCCAGGATCTTGGTCAGGTCATGGATCCTTCCAGGATCTTGGTCAGGTCATTGATCCTGCCAGGATCTTGGTCAGGTCATGGATCCTGCCAGGATCTTGGTCAGGTCATGGATCCTGTCAGGAGCTTCGTCAGATCATGGATCCTGCCAGGATCTTGGTCAGGTCATGGATCCTGCCAGGATCTTGGTCAGGTCATGGATCCTGCCAGGATCTTGGTCAGGTCATTGATCCTGCCAGGATCTTGGTCAGGTCATGGATCCTGCCAGGATCTTCGTCAGGTCATGGATCCTGCCAGGATCTTGGTCAGGTCATGGATCCTGCCAGGATCTTGGTCAGGTCATGGATCCTTCCAGGATCTTCGTCAGATCATGTATCCTGCCAGGATCTTGGTCAGGTCATGGATCCTGCCAGGATCTTCGTCAGGTCATGGATCCTGCCAGGAGCTTCGTCAGATCATGGATCCTGCCAGGATCTTCGTCAGGTCATGGATCCTGCCAGGATCTTCATCAGGTCATGGATCCTGCCAGGATCTTGGTCAGGTCATTGTACCAAAAGTGTACCACATCCAGAGGACAAACACTAATTGAGGCAGACTATACATGTTGTAGCGACCGGAGGGAGCAGGAAGCGAACCCAGGTCACCCTACGCATCGCGCCAATAAGGTTAACCCACTTAGTGAGAATTGTAACGTGGGTCATATAGCGAGGATCGCTACAATATATAAATTGAAAGGGGCGACATATCATGAACATTACATTATTATTAACACATTCCTTTAATATAACCACAGAAATAAGAGACAGAATGGAACACATGATCATAGTTCAGGTCACAGTCTAGTCAATATTTAATTTGGTCAAAATAACCTGGTAAAAATAGATCTTCATTATGCATTGTGTTGGGTTTTATTTTTCTCATAATTGGATCTGTATGAGATGACTACCTTGGAAGGAATGCGTGATTAATGTGAGGAGCTGTTTAGGGAGTAGGGGGAGATAAGAACTTGTGTCTCAAAGTACTAGACCTCACTGCCTCTTTGTATTCTGTGAAACTGTCCTTGAACCTGGATACAGTGGATATTGTGTATTCTCGGTGCTGGCTCCGCAGGTTATCATAGCAACCATGTCTAGTAACAAATGGAGTGCCGAGGAGTTGGGCCCACCCCTGCGCCAACGGATTGGCTGAACCACACTCAGTCCTTTGCTCTGGTTGGCCAACAGAAGAGTACTTGAGAAATTTCTGAAAACAATAATTCTAGTTCTCTGTCGGCCCTGCGTGGTTTGACAGTGAGCCCGTATACGAACCTTCATACTTATCATACAATACATTTTGCATATAATAAATTAAGCTTGGATTGAAGATCTCTTGATTCTTATTCCAATACCAGATTTGAATTACGCAATCTCGACAATTGGTGACCCCGACGTGATCTGGTAGCGGAACTTCACTTCGCTGGAATTCACCCAGCCTATTGGACATCACTGTCATCGAACTGTGTTTCACAAATTGCCCGGGCTTCTATAAAGGTAAGCAAAACACCTATTGTAATATAACTGAAGTTTTGCACATTGGCTTTATCCAAATTAATTTTGTGAAACACCTGTTTGATGTAAGTGAACCCTATTCTACTTTAAATAACAATTACAGTATACTACTTCGATTTCATAATGTATTATGCAAATGTTTGATAATTGTGATGGTTAAACCCATGGGAAATAGAGGAGGCTGTGTGCCCAAATAGAGGAGGCTGTGTGCCCAAATAGAGGAGGCTGTGTGCCCAAATAGAGGAGGCTGTGTGCCCAAATAGAGGAGGCTGTGTGCCCAAATAGAGGAGGCTGTGTGCCCAAATAGAGGAGGCTGTGTGCCCAAATAGAGGAGGCTGTGTGCCCAAACAGAGGAGGCTGTGTGCCCAAACAGAGGAGGCTGTGTGCCCAAATAGATTGTGTGTCGATTGTAAGTGTGTCATTTATGACTGTGTGACATATTTGACTGTGTGATAGGACTATGACTGTGTATTGTGAGTGAGTGTGATAACTGTATACTACGTTTAACTGTGTAATAATTGTGTACCATTTTGGCTGAGAATAAAGTTTAAATTGTGCAAACGTTAACAAAAGACACCCATAGGAGGTACTTTAAATAAATAGGCAGTGAATAGATAAATAGATTAAAATACTTTAAATAACGGCAGAATATTTGGAACACTAAAACGAAAAACAGCTCTTCAAAAGAGCCCGCTCTCACTGAAAGCTGAAGAGAGAGTTGCGAGGGGAGGGGCTGGAGACAGCGAGAGTGTGGCTTTTGAAGAGTCAGGAGAGAGAGAGAAGGGGGGTGATTTAGATTGATACAAACAATTATTGATGGGTTAGGGCTGGGGATATCTGTATTTTGTTTTATGTGTACTACCATCTTTAGATAGATAAAGTAGAGAGTATTTATATTTGTATTTTTGGTCATTGAGTTAAATTCAGTGGTCTAATAATATTACCTTTACCCATTTGCGTTTCAAACTAAAAATATTAGACCAATAACATTAAAAGCACTTTTTATACAAAATATTGGAGTCAGTAAGGTTTTAAATTACAATTAAGAATAAATAATAAAGTTCTTAAAACAAAAGTATAGATACAACAACATTGGCAAAAATGACAGATAAAGTAATTAAAGTGTTGAAATCCACCCTCGAGATAAATGGGGGAAAAGACGGGAAGGAATGGAAGAGGAGAGGAGAAAAGTTATACAAAGAATGGATAGCAGATGGATGGATAATGGCAATGAATGGAATCCCAGGGGAAGGAGAACCGAGGACAATACTGACGGCCCTGAAGAAGAGAACAGAGAAGGCAGTAAGTGAGTGGAAAGAGGAAGGAGAGCCCCTCAAAGGGAAGTCCAAAGACACGATGGAGAAAGCCAGGTTAAAGGAGCGGATTGGTTTGGCTATGTTGGAGAAACTAAAGAAAATGTGGGAAGACAAAACACCACCCAAGATAACAAATCGGTTGTATCCAGCCCTGCCATCGGCCCCACCACCGTATGAAAACCCTCCAAAAACAATGGCACCAGTGTTGGAACTGACTGGGCAGGTACAGTATCAGCAGAAAGACGGCGTGCTGCAGGACACATGGGTGGGTGAAGAAGAGGTGAATAGACGAAGAGGTGATATCGAACAGATGTTGAAAACTGCACGAGAACTGAAAGAACAGATTTCTCAGCTGAGTAGACTGGATAAAGAGGAAGAAGACTCAGAGAGAAGCACAGAGTACCGGGACTTGTGTCGAACCGGAGCAAGTGAGAGAGAGAATGAGGAAATAGGAGGTAGAAGCACAGCCAGTTCAACCATTTATTACAACAATGCCGAATTAAAAAAGGAACTGAAAGTACTGGAAAGGCGGGTGAGAGAAGACAGAAAGGAGCTGGCACTCACATCACTGCAAAGAACACCAGAGCCAAGGGGGGGCCATTGTATTGATTTGGGAGAAGGAGAGGAAGAGTATGAAGACGTAAAGCAGACAAAAATGCTCTATGGAGCTTTTCAAGGAGATATTTGGGATGAGGAAGGGCACAGGAGGTGTTTCAACTGTGGCAAGAACGGACACATGGCTAGAGACTGTTGGTCACAACCCTCAAACTTCAAACGACCAAGAGGACGAGGTTATGGAGGACAGCAAGAAGGGGGTGGGCCCAGATACCCAAGTCAAAGGCCAACCTGGCAAGGCGCCCAACAATTCCAACCACAACCAGCACCCCAATATCCTGGAGGGTCAAATATCCAGCAACTACCCAACCCTGAAATGCTGCCAAGTATGTCATGGATGGGAATGCAACACCCCAACCAGGACCCCCAATGAAGCTGCCAAGAAACCCAATCTAACCACACCACCAACATCTACTCATTTCCACCAGGGTTAGAACCGGTAGTGTTATGTTTAATTGGAGGAAGCTATTTGTGGTTGTTTTTCAAATTGGTTTTTCAAAGAAAAAACAACACACCTAGTATGATGTTTATAAAGCCTTGTTGTTTCAATTTTGGGGGGTTTCAGCAGGTCAAGGGTGATAGGTCTTAGAGGAGCACACAGTGAATTTTATGGAGTTTTTTAGCTTTTGGCTGAGTTTGGGGTATATATGATTTCTTATGAGAATGAATGTCATGAGGATTTAATGAACACTTGGGATAGCTAACATTTATGAAATATTTAGAATAATGGTAATGTTTAGTATACTATGGGATTAAACAGTTCGTTAAATGATTTCAATGGCCTCTGAACTCTGTTTTAACATTCTGGTGTTATTTTAATCATCCACACTAGTAAATTCTAAAGGCATGAGAGGAGGACTTTAAGATAGTTTATTTTACTAAGTTGAGGGTAATTTATAGTACAGTGAAAATTGTGAAGAAGATTATAATTTGATAATAATATATTTGATTTGAACCATAAAATAACAGAAGAGAGAGTGGAGGAATGGCAATTGGATAATGAATTACCAATATTAACTAAAGTGATTGTTTAGATAGGTGGTAATATTGACACATGGCCAAATCATGTGTCAAAAAGGGGGATGGTTGGATTAAATATTAAATATATACGAAGGAGAGGACAAAATACTTAAAAAAAAAAAAAAAAAACATGTATGATAGTTTATTAACCACACCTGTATGTCAGAGGTTTTGTGCCCCACAGGTGAACTAAAGGAGAAGGTGACCCACTCTATCTAACCAGGAGACTGAAGCAGGCCTGGCGGGAAGGGCCCTACCAAGTACTGCCTTTGCCAGCAGAACAGCTGAGAGATCCATCTGGGTGCATGTCACACACTGTAAAAAGGCAAAACCAGCTACACCTGACGAACAAACACAGAGTTAGGAGAAAGATCCGATAACCACAAGGGTCCGGGGGTTGGCTCCTTAACGAAGATTCCCTTACCCTGTCTGATCATCCCTGTGTGAGTTCGGTAGAAGGTGAAGCAATGGGTTGGCCTCTGGCATCTGACATGTTCTCAGGGCAAGGGTGGGGATTCACAGGTCTCCCGACGGTAGGTAGCTGTCTGATTGTGGGGGCCATAGTCCTAACACACACGGACCCTCCTGTTTCAGCCAAAAGTAGTAGTTAACCTAAAACAAGTTGATAAAATAATACCTGAGCACAGTCTATGAAGGCATAGGAGACAGCTAGACGTAGGGAAAGGGGAAGATTAGGGACTTTAGGGGAGGACATCACTATATGTGTGTCGCCGTGTACATCCTGGGACTATGTAGTTGCTCATATCGAGAGCGTGGGGGATATGTAAATCTCCATACACAGTTTGGGGACAGGTGTAGTGTTGTGAGGGTAGGGAATTACCAGAAATGGCAGTGCGACCCATAGAAGGGTAGGTACTGTCTGAAAGTCTGAAGTACGCAAAAACAGGTTTATCCCCATGCAAACCACCTGGGAATGTGGTGAAAGAGTCTTGTAGTAACTTGAACTATCAGTATCCCCCGATAACAAAGTCATTCCGACCTAGGTTGCCTACGTTTGAAGTCTCAGGGGATTCTAATTGTTTTTCTAGGAGCTCTGCTCCTACACAGAGAATATCACAACTGAAAGAAAACATGACTAATCTCTCCTATTTGTTGCAGACAGAGGATTGTAGGACCCAAAACCAGGCCTGTGCTGACATCTGATGGTTGTGTGGTGATAACTGATTGTGAACTCAACTACATATGTAAACAATCAAACGTGTCAGAGACTGGTGAGTTGTCAAATAGAAAGTAGGACCTCCTCCCGGGATCCTTTGATGAAAGGATCCTGTGATGGGATAGGAGTACCTCGAGAGGTTACAGAACAATTCAAAGCTAGGAATCAGACCACAGTTGAGTTTGAATCAAGTATTTTTTGTTGGTCAACAATTAATAAAAACTTTGATTGGATAAATTATATTTATTATAACCAGCAAAGATTTATAAACCACACTTGTGATGCAATAAAGGGATTAGATGAGCAGACAGCGGCAACTATCTTAATGACAAAGCAGAATAGAATAGCGTTGGATATGCTTTTGGCTGAGCAGGACAGGGTTTGTGTTCTGTTTGGATATATGTGTTGTACTTTCATCTCCAACAATATAGCACCGGACGGGCCTGTGACCAAAGCGCTTGAGTGACCATCACCACGCTGGCGAACGAACTGGTTGAGAACTCTGGTATTGATAGCTCCATAAACGGTTGGTTTGATAACATATTTGGTAAATGGAAAACTATTGTTGTGACTATTCTGGGTGGAGTTATGGCCTCTATGGGTATACTTGTTCTTTGTGGATGTTGCCTTATTTCCTGGCTGAGTGACTGGTTTGGTGAGTACACTTCTATGGTGGTTACTGGATTTCTGACCCTAATAATTGTGTTTTTGCTGTTAATGTGTTGTGCTGCTTGCATCGTCCCCTGTCTCAGGAGGTCAGTGGTAGGAGCGGTGCAGGCGTCAGGTATGATGCTGTTGTTACCGGCCCAGGATGATGCGGGTGACTCTGCTACTGACTCTGAGACCAAGCTGGATGATCCATGGTTTGCCTAGTAAAATACATACACGCATTTATTTTCAGTTCTTGCTCATTTATTACCTTATGTTTTTACTAACCACTGTGATTGTTTATTCTTCCTGATGTGAAGGTAAAGGATTCCTGGGTGGCTGGTAGCCAACTCAGTACATGTTAGGTGTAGGGGAGGAATAGAGGGTTAAATTTTTTATTAACATTAAATGTTGTGATTTAATTTCCATATCCTGTTATTCTTAAGGGTGATTATACTCTGTTTAGAGTGACACCATAAATGGTGTCAAAAGAGGGAATTCAAAAATGTCCCTTTAAAAATCTTTAATCACACCCTAGAGTTTTAATAATCTTGTGTTTTGTGTTCTATTAATCCTGTGTTTTATGCTTTATTAATCAAGTTAGCCATGTGAATGTTTGTCTTTCCTTATGTGATGGTTTGAACTTCTTTGATGACTGGTAACAGTTTGCAAGTTGGGTGTCGATGGAAGGACTGAAGGACTTTTATTATCAAATTGTCTATTAATAAAAGTGTTTATTTTTGTTTGTATTGTATTTTAATGAGTGACACCCTAGAGGGCGTCAAAAGAGGGAATTGTTGGGTTTTATTTTTCTCATAATTGGATCTGTATGAGATGACTACCTTGGAAGGAATGCGTGATTAATGTGAGGAGCTGTTTAGGGAGTAGGGGGAGATAAGAACTTGTGTCTCAAAGTACTAGACCTCACTGCCTCTTTGTATTCTGTGAAACTGTCCTTGAACCTGGATACAGTGGATATTGTGTATTCTCGGTGCTGGCTCCGCAGGTTATCATAGCAACCATGTCTAGTAACAAATGGAGTGCCGAGGAGTTGGGCCCACCCCTGCGCCAACGGATTGGCTGAACCACACTCAGTCCTTTGCTCTGGTTGGCCAACAGAAGAGTACTTGAGAAATTTCTGAAAACAATAATTCTAGTTCTCTGTCGGCCCTGCGTGGTTTGACAGTGAGCCCGTATACGAACCTTCATACTTATCATACAATACATTTTGCATATAATAAATTAAGCTTGGATTGAAGATCTCTTGATTCTTATTCCAATACCAGATTTGAATTACGCAATCTCGACAATTGTAGTACTGCCATCCAGGGGCACAACTTTGGTTTTAGAAGTGGGGGGGGGGGGGGGACATATTTCTTTAAACATTTTTAAAATGTTTTATCCAGTCGGATAAACACTCCAAACAGCCTACCCGACCGCTCGGAGGAGTCCGCATGGTCCTAAAGCACAATGTTGCCTCTTCCAATGATAAAAATGGACAAACATGCATTTTCAGAATGTGGAGGGGACATGTCCCCCCCATCCCCAGTGAAAGTTGTGCCCCTGCTGCTATAAAATACAGGAACTATTGGATCCTGTAAACAACAGATTGCATGGTACGGACCAGTGGTTTTCAAACCTCTCCACTAGGACCCCCAGACGTTTAACAAATGGCACCTAATCAAAGAGCTTGATAATTAGTTGACTAAAATCGAATGTAATTGGTCGCGTACACATATTTAGCAGATGCAGCGAAATGCTTGTGTTTGTAGCTCAAACAGTGCTGTAATAACTAACAATACAAAACAATACACACATCCCCAAAACACCAAGAAAGGAATGAAGACTGTGTCAGAGTCAGGAATATAAATATAGATGTATAGGATGGTGTGTATAGACATTATGGACCGTATATGAATAGAAAAGGTGTGTACAGCAGTAGTTATTTAGGATGGTGTGTATAGACAGTATGGACAGTATATGAATAGAAAAGGTGTGTACAGCAGTAGTTATTTAGGATGGTGTGTATAGACAGTATGGACAGTATATGAATAGAAAAGGTGTGTACAGCAGTAGTTATTTAGGATGGTGTGTATAGACATTATGGACAGTATATGAATAGAAAAGGTGTGTACAGCAGCAGTTATATAGGATGGTGTGTATAGACATTATGGACAGTATATGAATAGAAAAGGTGTGTACAGCAGTAGTTATATAGGATGGTGTGTATAGACAGTATAGACAGTATATGAATAGAAAAGGTGTGTACAGCAGTAGTTATATAGGATGGTGTGTATAGACAGTATGGACAGTATATGAATAGAAAAGGTGTGTACAGCAGTAGTTATTTAGGATGAGCCTTAACTAGAATACAGTATATACATTTTTTATTTATTTTATTTATTTCACCTTTATTTAACCAGGTAAGCCAGTTGAGAACAAGTTCTCATTTACAACTGCGACCTGGCCAAGATAAAGCAAAGCAGTGCGATAAAAAACAACAACACAGAGTTACATATGGGGTAAAACAAAACAAAGTCAAAAATACAACAGATATACATATATATACAGTGTGTGCAAATTTAGCAAGTTATGGAGGTAAGGCAATAAATAGGCTATAGTGCAAAATAATTACAATTTAGTATTAACACTGGAATGATGTGCAAGAGATGATGTGCAAATAGAGATACTGGGGTACAAATGAGCAAAATAAATAACAATATAGGGATGAGGTAGTTGGGCGGGCTAATTTCAGATGGGCTGTGTACAGGTGCAGTGATCGGTAAGGTGCTCTGACAACTGATGCTTAAAGTTAGTGAGGGAGATAAGTGTCTCCAGCTTCAGAGATTTTTGCAATTTGTTCCAGTCATTGGCAGCAGAGAACTGGAAGGAATTGCGGCCAAAGGAGGTGTTGGCTTTGGGGATGACCAGTGAGATATACCCGCTGGAGCGCAGACTACGGGTGGGTGTTGCTATGGTGACCAATGAGCTAAGATAAGGCGGGGATTTGCCTAGCAGTGATTTATAGATGGCCTGGAGCCAGTGGGTTTGGCGACGAATATGTAGTGAGGACCAGCCAACAAGAGCGTACAGGTCACAGTGGTGGGTATTATATGGGGCTTTGGAGACAAAACGGATGGCACTGTGATAGACAACATCCAATTTGCTGAGTAGAGTGTTGGAGGCTATTTTGTAAATGACATCGCCGAAGTCAAGGATCGGTAGGATAGTCAGTTTTACGAGGGCATGTTTGGCAGCATGAGTGAAGGAGGCTTTGTTGCGAAATAGGAAACCGATTCTAGATTTAACTTTGGATTGGAGATTCTTAATGTGAGTCTGGAAGGAGAGTTTACAGTCTAACCAGACACCTAGATATTTGTAGTTGTCCACATACTCTAGGTCAGACCCGTCTAGAGTAGTGATTCTAGTCCGGTGGGCGGGTGCAAGCAGCGTTCGGTTGAAGAGCATGCATTTAGTTTTACTAGTGTTTAAGAGCAGTTGGAGGCTACTGAAGGAGTGTTGTATGGAATTGAAGCTCGTTTGGAGGTTTGTTAACACAGTGTCCAATGAAGGGCCAGATGTATACAAAATGGTGTCGTCTGCGTAGAGGTGGATCTGAGAGTCACCAGCAGCAAGAGCGACGTCATTGATATACACAGAGAAAAGAGTTGGCCCAAGAATTGAACCCTGTGGCACCCCCATAGAGACTGCCATAGGTCCAGACAACAGGCCCTCCCATTTGACAATTGAACCTTTGGAAAT
>LR778269.1:49378369-49426677 GCA_902810595.1 Coregonus sp. 'balchen'
CTAATATGCAGATAATTACATGCAGTTGAAACTCAGCTAATTTACATGCTTTTATGAGAATTTACATATGCAGCTAACTTTACACTGCAGTTTGGAATACTGCAGCTAACCTTTACACTGCAGTTTGGAATACTTGCAGAAACTTAACTTACTGCAGTTTGAATACTCTAACACTGAATTTGAATACGTACAGGCTTATTTACACGGGCAGTTTGAATACTGCTAACTACTGCAGTTTGAAATTTTCCCGTCTGTACTTTACGTGGCAGTTTGAATACTGCTTACTTTACAATGCTAGTTTGAATACTGCTAACTTACTGCAGTTTGAATACATCTTACTTTACACTGGGAGTTTGAATTCTGCTTACTTTACAGTGGCGGTTTGAATGCTGCTTACTTTACAGTGGTAGTTTGAATGCTGCTTACTTTACAGTGGCGGTTTGAATACTGCTTACTTTACAGTGGTAGTTTGAATGCTGCTTACTTTACAGTGGCGGTTTGAATACTGCTTACCTTACAGTGGAAGTTTGAATACTACAATACTATTGCCGACCATGGTACACCTTCCTCCCTGCGCTTTGTAGCCATAGAACACATATTTCACATATTTCACCAAGAGGAGGTGACATGGTATGTAAAGTAAAACAAAGCGAGGCGTCTTGGCAGTACTCCTCGTTTCTATAGTGTTGCCTTGATTTGTCTCTGTCGCTGTTTTCACAGTCACCCAAATATCAACCATGTACAGTGCCTTCAGAAAGTATTCAGTCCTCTTGACTTTTTTCACACTTTGTTAGGTCACAGCCTTATTCTAAAATGGATTAAATCGTTTTTTCCCCTCATCAATCTACACACAATACCCCATAATGACAAAGCAAAAACAGGTTTTAGCTAATTCTACCAAAGTTATCAAATTGAAAAATATCACATATACATAAGTATTCAGACCCTTAACTCAGTACTTTGTTGAAGCACCTTTGGCAGCGATTACAGCCTCGAGTCTTCTTAGGTATGACGCTACAAGCTTGGCACACCTGTATTTGAGGAGTTTCTCCCATTCTTCTCTGCAGATCCTCTCAAGCTCTGTCTGGTTGGATGGGGAGCGTCGCTGCACAGCTATTTTCAGATCTCTCCAGAGATGTTCGATTGTGTTCAAGTCCGGGCTCTAGCTGGGCCACTCAAGGACATTCAGAGACTTGTCCCGAAAACACTCCTGCGTTGTCTTGGCTGTGTGCTTAGGGTTGTTGTCCTGTTGGAAGGTGAACCTTCGCCCCAGTCTGTGGTCCTTAACGCTCTGGAGTAGTTTTTCATCAAGGATCTCGCTGTACTTTGCTCCGTTCATCTTTGCCTCGGTCCTGACTAGCATATACAGTTCCTTCAGAAAGTATTCACACACCTTGACTTTTTCCACATTTTGTTTTTACAGCCTGAATTTAAAATTGATTACATTGAGTTTGTTTGTCACTGGCCAACACACAATACCCCATAATGTCAGTGGAATTATGTTTTTTCAAGATTCTTTACAAATTAATTAAAAATGGAAAGCTGAAATGTCTTGAGTTCAATAAGTATTCAATCCCTTTGCTATGGCTAGCATAAATAAGTTCAGGAGTAAAAATGTGCTTAACAAGTCACATAATACGTTGCATGGACTCACTCTGTGTGCAGTAATAGTGTTTAACATGATTTTTGAATGACTACCTCATCTCTGTACCCCCCACATATAATTATCTGTTAGGTCCCTCAGTCGAGCAATGAATTTCAAACACATATTCAACCACAAAGTCCAGAGAGGTTTCCCAATGCCTCACAAAGGAGAGCACCTATTGGTAGATGCTAAAAAAATAAAAGCAGACATTGAATATCCCTTTCAGCATGGTGAAGTTATTAATTACACTTTGGATGGTGTATCAATACACCCAGTCACTACAAATATACAGGCGTCCTTCCTAACTCAGTTGCCGGAGAGGAAGGAAACCGCTGAGGGATTTTACCACGAGGCCAATGGTGAATGGTAAAACCGTTACAGAGTTTAATGGCTGTGATAGGAGAAAACTGAAGATGGATCAACAAAATTGTAGTTACTCCACAATACTAACATAATTGACAGAGTGAAAGGAAGGAGGCCTGTACAGAATAAAACATATTCCAAAATATGCATCCTGTTTGCAACAAGGCACAAAAGTAAAACTGCAAAAGATTGGCAAAGAAATGTACTTTATGTCCTGAATACAAAGTGTTATGTTTGGGGCCAACACAACACATCACTGAATACCACTCTTCATATTTTCAAGAATGGTTGTGGCTGTATCATGTTATGGGTATGCTTGTCATCTGGCAAGGCGCTAAGCACAAGCAAAATCCTTGAGGAAAACCTGGTTCAGTCTGCTTTCCAACAGACACTGGGAGACAAATTAACCTTTTCAGCAGGACAATAACCTTAAACACAAGGCCAAACATCCGCTGGAGTTGCTCACCAGAACGACAGTGAATGTTCCTGAGTTGCTCAATTACAGTTGACTTAAGTCGGCTTGTAAATCTATGGCAAGACTTGAAAATGGCTGTCTAGCAATGATCAACAACCAATTTGATTGAGCTTGAATAATTTTTTAAAGAATAATGTGCAAATATTGTATAATCCAGGTGTGCAAAGCTCTTGGAGACTTACCCAGAAAGACTCACCGCTGTAATCACTGCCAAAGGTGATTCTACCAAGTATTGACTTGGGGTGTTGAATATTTCATTTTTTTATTATTATTATTATTATTATTATTATAATATTTTTTTTAGGGGGTAGATCAGCTTTAATATTGCAGATAGATTGTAACTTCCATCAATGTAATTGACTGCATCACTTCCAATCCCCCATATGTTTTTTTTTCTCGCAAATATATATATATATATATATATATACATATACATACATATACATACATATATATACATATCCTTTAAAAAAAAATATATTTCCCTTTATCACTTTTCAACCCCACCACCCCTTCCCTAATTGGAGTAAACTAGTGAACAACAATGCTTCAGCCTCTACTTCCAGCTTATACATACTATATACATTTTATGGACACAGTCAATTTAACAATAATTATATTTTATTTGTTTGGGGTGTTGAATATTGGTGTTTTATTTTTAATACATTTTATACAAATGTTAGAATTTTTTTCTCACTTTGTTAGAGTATGTTCTGTAGATCGTTGACAGAAAAAATAAAAACATTTTAATCCCACTTTGTAACACAACAAAATGTGAAAAAGTCAAGAGGTGTGAATACTTCCTGAAGGCACTGTACTTTATTTTGACATGGCCTATTGATCAACGAGACACATGACTTCTTCTTTGTTATAATTGACCTTGAATCATGTTATTATTCTGATTAGTATCATTTTCATCTGTTGTTGTGTCTCAATAGGCCACTAGGCATAAGGAGGGGCTAAGTGGTCAGGTCGCGTCCAAACGTCAGTCACCTGTACTCATCCTGAACAGGATTAAAGGGAGCTAAAAGTAATGAATCTCTGCCTCTTTTGTTGAGTGCTCCAATTCCTTTCTGCCTCAAATGAGTCCTTTTTTGGAAGTTTTTCTTGGTCAGCCCTTCTCATGGTTTTAGTCATTGTTGTTGAGCACCCCTCCTTCCCTTTGGTTGTTGAAACTAAGGCTAAACCAGAACTCCTAGTGTGAAGACTGATGACTTTACAGTGGCACTTTGAATGCTGCTCACTTTCCAAACTTCTATGACTGTGGTTTGTGGGAACAGATTACAGTTAGGGTCTCTTCTCCCCTCAGAGACCAGAGGTATATTTTATGGGAGGGTTCTGTAGAAAACAGTGTCATGCTTTATGGGTCTGGTTGTCTAATGAAAATAGAGAGGTGGTCTGTGGGGACATATCTGAGTGGATGACTCTGCGCGTGTGTGTGTGGACAGCCTCCAGTTTCAGGCCCTCTGCCCCTCAGCTCTGTCAACTGCCCAGCGGGGAGGTTAGGGGAAACACAGGGTTACCACTATACACACGACCGACCCTACCATACACCCACCCAAAACCTACCCTACACCGCAACCCTACCCCAATACACTACACACCTACCCCACACCCACGAACACTAACCCGACCCGACACGACACTACCCAACGACAACCGACAATAACCCACTACCTACACCTAACCAAACAACACATACCCTACACTACACTACCCTACACTACCCTAACACCGAACACCCTACACTACTTACCCTACCCTACCCATACCGCAAACTACACTACCACTACCACAACTACACTACCCTACACTACCCTAACCACCTACCTACCCTACCCTACCTACAGTACCTATAAAATACACTACCACCTACACTACACTAAACTACCCTACCCTACCCTACCTTACCTACTACCCCTCATACCTTTACTACATACCCTACCTACCCTACACTACCTACACTAAACATGTATACTACATTACACTACTACTACCCTACACTACACACACTACCTACACTACACTACCTACACTACTACCTACCCTACATACCTACACTACACTACTACTACACTACCTATTGCACCCGGTGTACTTCATGAAAACTTGTGGTTCATTCATTACTCAGATCCCTTAGGCCTGAAAGTATGCCAGCTAACGTAAAAGCTGTATTATACTGGAGTTAAGTGATGTTCAGGAGCTCCTGAAACTACAGGGTGGATGGATTGGCTACGAAGACCGCTCAGGGGGAAGATGGCCAGGCTGGGTTTCTGGGTGATATACGAGCTGTGACATATCTTTAGCATGACGGAGACCTGGAGAAGGAGAGGCAGCAGCGGGCTGGCCAGATGGAGGAATGAACACTGGCAAGACCAGGGGGGGGGAGAGCCCTGGGGAGAGACCAGAAACCAGGGGGAGAGGCCTAGGGAGAGAGCAGAAACCAGGGGGAGAGGCCTAGGGAGAGAGCAGAAACCAGGGGGAGAGGCCTAGGGAGAGAGCAGAAACCAGGGGGAGAGCCCTGGGGAGAGAGCAGAAACCAGGGGGAGAGCCCTGGAGAGAGACCAGGAACCAGGGGGAGAGACCAGGAACCAGGGGGAGAACCCAGCACCCCTCCAGCTTTACTTCAGACAACCCAGCAGCCATCCAGCTTTACTTCTATTAAACCCACCTTTGGCACCTAATGTGATTTCAGTCAGTTTCCTCACAAAGGCCCACATGTTCTCCTAAGGTGTCTAGAGAGCAGCAGATCCCTGATCTAACATCGTTCCCATAAGATCCCATTTAAGGAATGTGTAGATACAGGAGGACTCTTTCACTACAATCCTCTAGTCTAACACCATGTTGGCCCAGCCTGTTAGCTCATGGATGGGATACTCTGTCCGTCTATTAACTGTTGGCCCAGCCTGTTAGCTCATGGACGGGGTACTCTGTCCGTCCATCCTTATTCATTGTTCTACAAAGAAAAGTTGAAGAAAGTATTTTGGCGGTCTGTGGTTGTCACAATTGTCAGTAAAGAGATGAGGAGCTTAATGGAAACCCTCTACATGTCTGTTTCAGCGCAGGCTTGCTGGGCTGGCCTCTCACTCAAGACTCCATCACGCTTTGAAGAGCTGTCTTATTGGTTTCTCCTGAATTCATGCCTGTCTGTCTGCTTGTCTGCTGCACGGATTGACATCAGGTCCGGCCGGGGAAAGACGAAAGAGAGAACTTTTAATTTGTTGGCAACGTTATTTCAACCTTATTTCTGACGTTATGAGCAAGTTGTGTCAACATCATAGAACTGATAAATAAATCTTAGAGCAACTTGAGACGGGTCTTGTCAATGAAAACTTAAATGAGCCACAGACTGGTCCACTCTCTGCTCTTAGAGGAGTGTGATGATGTTTTAAGTTGATCCAGACAGAACCCTTTGTTCCTCCTCTCTATCCCCCTCAGTGCTCTGAAGACTGTTCTGATGGTCTGGGTTTCTTTCTATGCAGCTAATACGAGAAGCAGGGACTTGGGGGCCAATGGAAATCAGCTAATAAGAGAAGCAGGGACTTGGGGGCCAATGGAAATCAGCTAATAAGAGAAGCAGGGACTTGGGGGCCAATGGAAATCAGCTAATAAGAGAAGCAGGGACTTGGGGGCCAATGGAAATCAGCTAATAAGAGAAGCAGGGACTTGGGGGCCAATGGAAATCAGCTAGTAAGAGAAGCAGGGACTTGGGGGCCAATGGAAATCAGCTAATAAGAGAAGCAGGGACTTGGGGGCCAATGGAAATCAGCTAATAAGAGAAGCAGGGACTTGGGGGCCAATGGAAAACAGAAGAACAGAAGTTTGTTGTTGTTGCTGTCTTACATTTGATTAGTTACATGTTTAAGGCGATGCGGTGGACTTGACAGAACTCTCTGCTGGCTACTCTCCTCTACCCCCACGGCCCCACCCTACAACCTTCACTCCACTCCAGCAGGCCTATAAGCTCAGCCACTCCCACAGCCCTGCGGTGCTTATTCCCACCACTACGCCCCCTCGGGCCCCTAGCGGAGCCTGACGTCTCTCCTCTCATCAGGGTGGATCAGACCTGTCGTTTATCACCGTCTCTCTCCATCCATCATCCATCGTTTCCTCATGCCGAGCTGAAAGACGCTATTTAAAAGAAATCAGGAAACGTCAGTACAGGAGAATTCTCCGTGTGTCTTTGAGGGGAGCCTTCGCTCATTTCCGTCCCGGGAAATAAGATGTGATTGTAACTAAGCTTGGAGGTTGGAGGGAGGGAGGGAGGGAGGGGAGGATAGCTAACCAGACCTTTTATCTGTACCCTCATACACTTAAAGCCCTGCATAATGAAAGCAGACAGACAGTAGGAAGACCAGCGGGCGGCGGACGGACGGACGGACGGACGGACGGACGGACGGACGGACGGACGGACGGACAGACAGACAGACAGACAGTAGGAAGACCAGAGGATAGACAGACAGACAGACAGTAGGAAGACCAGAGGATGGATGGATAGATAGACAGACAGACAGACAGACAGACTACAGAAGGAAAACTAGAGGACGGACAGACAAACAGTAGGAAGACCAGAGGACGGACAGACAGACATACAGACAGACAGACAGACAGACAGAAGGAAGGAAGACTAGAGGACAGACAGACAGACAGACAGACAGACAGACAGACAGACAGACAGACAGACAGACAGACAGACAGACAGACAGACAGACAGACAGACAGACAGGACAGAGGACAGACAGACAGTAGGAAGACCAGAGGACGGACAGGACAGACAGACAGACATACAGACAGAAGGAAGACCAGAGGACAGACTGACAGACAGACAGTAGGAAGACCAGAGGACAGACAGACATACAGACAGAAGGAAGACCAGAGGACAGAAAGACAGACAGACAGACAGACAGTAGGAAGACCAGAGGACAGACAGACAGACAGACAGACAGACAGTAGGAAGACCAGAGGACAGACAGACATGTACAGTAGAGCTGTAGCCAGCTATTTTACAGAAATTAAGTTGTTTTTCTCCCTCTCTGAATTAAATTACGAGCACTGCACTACTTTGTACCAGGAGAGAATGTGTAAATGACAGCGTGAACGAAGGAGAACAATGATTAGTTGGACATGAAGCCACCAGACAGACAACAGAGGAACAGGAGAAGAGCTCAGTAGAGCATTAAACCTGACATTAATAGATACTGTGATATACAGTAACAGGCTGTACACACACACACACACACACACACACACACACACACACAGAGGCTGCATCTGAAATGGCACCCTATTCCCTGTATAGTGCACTACGTTTGATCTGGGCCCATAGGGAATAGGGCTAACAGGGCTCTTGTCAAAAGTAGTGCACTATATCCAGTAGGGAACAGGGTAGTAGTGCACTATATCCAGTAGGGAACATGGTGCCCTTTCAGACAAAGCCACAGAGGCCCATATTAACCACTGTAATGAATCAAGAAACAGGAATGTGTTTGTGTTTATCAGCTATCCTACTGATCTGGCTCCCTGCTGTTTGTGTGGCTAACCCCAATCCTCAACCCTCAGCCCTATACCAAACCTCAGCCCCAATCCTCAGCCCTATACCCAAACCTCAGCCCCAATCCTCAGCCCTATACCCTAACCTCAGCCCCAACCCTCAGCCCTATACCCAAACCTCAGCCCCAATCCTCAAGCCCTATACCCTAACCTCAGCCCCAATCCTCAGCCCTATACCCTAACCTCAGCCCCAATCCTCAGCCCTATACCCAAACTCAGCCCCCCAAATCCATCAGCATACCCACCTCAGCCCCAAGCCCTATACCACAAACATCAGCGTAAGATCACTCAGCACGATACCCAGATCTAAGACCTAGACAAGAGCAAGCGCAAACAGGGCTATAGGAGTCTAGAGAGTCGCGAGTCGAGGTCACCAGGTCTGCTCCTATGAGGGGCAGAACTAGAGGGAAGCGTGGGAGCCTCGAATAGAGGAGAGGATAGATAGAGCGGGATAGCGAAAGATCTACCTCCAACAGCGTCTGGCTATCTCGAGGATCATAATCGGAGGCGAGTTCTAGACAGGATCTCTCTCTCTCTTCTCATCTCTTTCTCTCTCTGTGTCTCTCTCTCTCTCTCTCTGCTCTCTCTCTCCTCTACTCCTTCCTCTCTCACTCAGAGCTAATGGGGGAGGATGATGTTTATTGTCCTAGAGGTATCATCACAGGGTGTTAATGAAAAGTACTTGAATGCAAACATTGAGTTCCTCATTTTAGAATGTAGCTTGTCGTAGATAAATCGTGTCCTATTTTCCCAGAGAGCCATACCATTCCTCTGCGGCGGCAGAGCAGAGCAGAGCAGAGCAGAGCGGTGCATGCTGGAATGTGCAAAACATGGCTTTCAAGTACGCAGATGTTCTGTAAAAACACACACACACACACGTGCACACACAAATGACCCAAGTGCGGAGGTATGCAGAAAGCGTGGTGCAGAAGGGTTGCTTCCACATCTCGTACTGCCTCATCAGTGTGATGTTACATCTCTTTCTGTTCTCTCTGTCTCTCTCTCTGTCTCTCTCTGTCTCTCTCTCTCTCTCTCTCTCTCTCTCTCTCTCTCTCTCTCTCTCTCTCTCTCTCTCTCTCTCTCTTCTCTCTCTCTCTTTCTGTTCTCTCTCTCTCTCTCTCTGGGATGGAAAGAGGGGGAAGGGTACTACCCAGGGTGCTGCTCTACCAGGGAGGATTTGATGAAGTGCCGTACCCTCTGGTCTCCAGCTGTGTGTTTATGCACCACACACACCTGCCAGCCTGCCCCACACATATAACAACAACACACACCTGCCAGCCTTCCCCACACATATAACAACAACACACACCTGCCAGCCTGCCCCACACATACAGTGAGGGAAAAAAGTATTTGATCCCCTGCTGATTTTGTACGTTTGCCCACTGACAAAGAAATTATCCGTCTATAATTTTAATGGTAGGTTTATTTGAACAGTGAGAGACAGAATAACAACAAAAAAATTGTGAAAAACGCATGTCAAAAATGTTATAAATTGATTTGCATTTTAATGAGGGAAATAAGTATTTGACCCCTCTGCAAAACATGACTTAGTACTTGGTGGCAAAACCCTTGTTGGCAATCACAGAGGTCAGACGTTTCTTGTAGTTGGCCACCAGGTTTGCTCACATCTCAGGAGGGATTTTGTCCCACACCTCTTTGCAGATCTTCTCCAAGTCATTAAGGTTTCGAGGCTGACGTTTGGCAACTCGAACCTTCAGCTCCCTCCACAAATTTACTATGGGATTAAGGTCTGGAAACTGGCTAGGCCACTCCAGGACCTTAATGTGCTTCTTCTTGAGCAACTCCTTTGTTGCCTTGGCCGTGTGTTTTGGGTCATTGTCATGCTGGAATATCCTTCCACGACCCATTTTCAATGCCCTGGCTGAGGGAAGGAGGTTCTCACCCAAGATTTGACGGTACATGGCCCCGTCCATCGTCCCTTTGATGCGGTAAAGTTGTCCTGTCCCCTTAGCAGAAAAACACCCCCAAAGCATAATGTTTCCACCTCCATGTTTGACGGTGGGGATGGTGTTCTTGGGGTCATAGGCAGCATTCCTCCTCCTCTAAACACGGCGAGTTGAGTTGATGCCAAAGAGCTCAATTTTGGTCTCATCTGACCACAACACTTTCACCCAGTTCTCCTCTAAATCATTCAGATGTTCATTGGCAAACTTCAGACGGGCATATATATGTGCTTTCTTGAGCAGGGGGACCTTGCGGGTGCTGCAGGATTTCAGTCCTTCACGGCGTAGTGTGTTACCAATTGTTTTCTTGGTGACAATGGTCCCAGCTGCCTTGAGATCATCGACAAGATCCTCCTGTGTAGTTCTGGGCTGATTCCTCACCGTTCTCATGATCATTGCAACTCCACGAGGTGAGATCTTGCATGGAGCCCCAGGCCGAGGGAGATTGACAGTTCTTTTGTGTTTCTTCCATTTGCGAATAATCGCACCAACTGTTGTCACCTTCTCACCAAGCTGCTTGGCGATGGTCTTGTAGCCCATTCCAGCCTTGTGTAGGTCTACAGTCTTGTCCCTGACATCCTTGGAGAGCTCTTTGGTCTTGGCCATGGTGGAGAGTTTGGAATCTGATTGATTGATTGCTTCTGTGGACAGGTGTCTTTTATACAGGTAGCAAACTGAGATTAGGAGCACTCCCTTTCAGCTCGTTACCTGTATAAAAGACACATGGGAGCCAGAAATCTTTCTGATTGAGAGGGGGTCAAATACTTATTTCCCTCATTAAAATGCAAATCAATTTATAACATTTTTGACATGCGTTTTTCTGAATTTTTTTGTTGTTATTCTGTCTCTCACTGTTCAAATAAACCTACCATTAAAACTATAGACTGATAATTTTTTTGTCAGTGGGCAAACGTACAAAATCAGCAGGGGATCAAATACTTTTTTCCCTCACTGTATAACAACAACACACACCTGCCAGCCTGCCCCACACATATAACAACAACACACACCTGCCAGCCTGCCCCACACATATAACAACAACACACACCTGCCAGCCTGCCCCACACATATAACAACACACACACCTGCCAGCCTGCCCCACACATATAACAACAACACACACCTGCCAGCCTGCCCCACACATATAACAACAACACACACCTGCCAGCCTGCCCCACACATATAACAACAACACACACCTACCAGCCTGCCCCACACATATAACAACAACACACACCTGCCAGCCTGTCCCACACATATAACAACAACACACACCTGCCAGCCTGCCCCACAAATATAACAACAACACACACACGTGTACGCACACACACACACACCAACCACCATCAATCCCAGCCTATCCCCCTCTCTGAATGAGCAGCTCCTCCATCTCTCTCTGCATCATCCATGTGTGTAGGAGCTGAACAGCTGTCCTAAACGTTGCACTCACTCACTCACTCACTCACTCACTCACTCACTCACTCACTCACTCACTCACTCACTCACTCACTCACTCACTCACTCACTCACTCACTCACTCACTCACTCACTCACTCACTCACTCAGAGGCATTTATCACAGCTCACAGCCATACTGCTGCTAGGGCCATTTATCACAGTTCTGGACAACCTTTTATGCTTGAGAGTTTGAGAAAGAGTCTGGAGGCTTTTTGTGCGTGTGTGCGTGTGTGTGTGTGTGTGTGTGTGCGTGCGTGCGTGTGTGCGTGCGTGTGTGTGTGCGCACCATTTTCTGTGGGATAGTGTGTTTCCAGTAGATGGTTAGTTCAGAGGGGGAGCCACAGCCTCTTGGAGGATTTAAGGTGTTTTCAGGCTGTGATCACACACTCAATATCACCATGGATTCTATGATCAATAACTAGATATTGTTTCCAGAGAGAGAGAGAGGGAGGGAGGGAGTAGTCAACCTCTAAATCTAACTATAACCCCCTGCCTAATCCCATCCTCTAAATCTAACTATAACCCCCTGCCTAATCCCATCCTCTAAATCTAACTATAACCCCCTGCCTAATCCCATCCTCTAAATCTAACTATAACCCCCTGCCTAATCCCATCCTCTAAATCTAACTATAACCCCCTGCCTAATCCCATCCTCTAAATCTAACTATAACCCCTGCCTAATCCCATCCTCTAAATCTAACTATAACCCCTGCCTAATCCCATCCTCTAAATCTAACTATAACCCCTGCCTAATCCCATCCTCTAAATCTAACTATAACCCCCTGCCTAATCCCATCCTCTAAATTAACTTAACCCTGCCTAATCCCATCCTCTAAATTAACTATAACCCCCTGCCTAATCCATCCTCTAAATATAACTATAACCCCCTGCCTAATCCCATCCTCTAAATATAACTATAACCCCCTGCCTAATCACATCCTCTAAATCTAACTATAACCCCCTGCCTAATCCCATCCTCTAAATATAACTATAACCCCCTGCCTAATCCCATCCTCTAAATCTAAATATAACCCCTGCCTAATCCCATCCTCTAAATCTAACTATAACCCCCTGCTAATCCACCTCTAAATTAACTATAACCCCTGCTAATCCATCCTTAAATAAACTATAACCCCCTGCCTAATCACATCCTCTAAATATAACTATAACCCCCTGCCTAATCCCATCCTCTAAATATAACATAACCCCCTGCCTAATCACATCCTCTAAATCTAACTATAACCCCCTGCCTAATCACATCCTCTAAATATAACTATAACCCCTGCCTAATCCCATCCTCTAAAAAACTATAACCCCCTGCCTAATCCCATCCTCTAAATAAACTATAACCCCCTGCCTAATCCCATCCTCTAAATATAACTATAACCCCCTGCCTAATCCCATCCTCTAAATATAACTATAACCCCCTGCCTAATCACATCCTCTAAATATAACTATAACCCCTGCCTAATCCCATCCTCTAAATATAACTATAACCCCCTGCCTAATCACATCCTCTAAATATAACTATAACCCCTGCCTAATCCCATCCTCTAAATATAACTATAACCCCTGCCTAATCACATCCTCTAAATAAAAACTATAACCCCTGCCTAATCCCATCCTCTAATTATAACCCCCTGCCTAATCACATCCTCTAAATATAACTATAACCCCTGCCTAATCCCATCCTCTAAATCTAACTATAACCCTCCCTTTCATTCACCTACAGCCATTAGGTTATTTGTTAGGATAAACCAGTGCAGCCAGAGACGCTGTATTCCCCTCTAAGGGAGCAGGTCTCTAGATGAAAGGCTGCAGCAGTCTGGTAACCAGGGCTCAGCACCACGATGACACCAGTGGTCCAGTGGCCCACTCTGCTCTCTAAAGAGGAGCGTTTGAAGTTGTATGTCTCTCTGCACCACCATGATCCATCACAGCAGATGGAGGAAGGAAGGAAAGGTAGGCGGGCAGGAATGAGTGGGTAGAGAGAGATTGAGGGAGGGAGAGGAGGAGAGAGGAGAAGAGGGAGGAGAAGGAAGGAGGAGGTAGATGAGAGGATGAGAGAGGAGTAGAATGGCAGGAGAAGGGAGGAGGAGGGAGGAGGGGAGGAGGATGGGGTTAGAGGGTAGGAGGAGGAGGAAGAGGTTAGGGTAGGGAGGGAGGTAGGAGAGGGAGGAGGAATGGGTAGAGGAGGGACGAGAGAGGGAGGAGCCGGAGTAGGAAGAAGGAAGGTATGGTTAGAGAGCGGGAGGAGACCAGGAGGATGTAGGAGACTGGGAGGAGGAGGAGGGGGATGAGAGACGGAAGAGAGGCGAGGGGAGGGAGGAGAAGGAGAAGTAGGAGTAGGAGTGGGAGGAGAAGGAGGAGGTAGATAGATAGAGGGAGGAGAAGGAGAAGGAGAAGTAGGAGAAGGAGAAGTAGGAGAAGGAGAAGTAGGAGAGGGAGGAGGAGGAGAAGTAGGAGAGGAGGAGGAGAGGGAGGAGAGGGAGGAGAAGGAGAGGGAGGAGGAGGAGGAGGAGGAGAGGGAGGAGGAGGAGGAGGAGGAGGGAGGAGAATGAGGAGGAGGAGGAGGAGAGGAGGAGGCGGGGGAGGAGGAAAGGAGGAGAAATAGAGGTAGGGGTGATCTGATGTCTGACTCCAACCTGCCTGGATTTATAAATACTATGATCCTGGAAGGCATCCAGACTAGAGACTGTTCCATAATAATGAACTGGTTCCCTTCCAGATCAGAAAGCTGTGTTTAAACCCCCCAACCCTACCACCAAGCTGCTTCATTAACTCAATATTATCCCTGCTATATCATACATCCCATTGTATCCCTCTGAAATACTTTCCATTCATTCGTCAGTGAAATTCGTCAGTGAAACAACTACTTTTTCCTGTGCTACCAACTGCTCCTTCAGACACCCAGCAGTTTAGAGTCAGATTCAGGCCAGAACTTCTCTTCTCTGGACACTAGCTGGTAGGAAATGAAACCTTGTGTCTCTGTGAAGTGGACTGTGGAAGTTAGTAGATGAAAAATACATCCTTATTGGAACAGGTGGTGTCAGAGTTTTATATGATTCCTCAGACAGGAATTCTCTCTCCTCTCGGGTGTCTGGCATCCCTGGCGTTTCATATTCCAAAACCTCCCAATATCTATTACCAATCAGACCTCTGTTATGTTGTACCCAGTGTATATTACCAATAGACCCTGTTATGTTGTACCAGTATTATTACAATCAGACCTGTTATGTTTACCCAGTATCTATTACCAATCAGACCCCGTTATGTTGTACCCAGTTCTATTACCAATCAGACCTGTTATGTTGATACCCAGTATCTATTACCAATCAGACCCTGTTATGTTGTACCCAGTATCTATTACCAATCAGACCTCTGTTATGTTGTACCAGTATCTATTACCAATCAGACCCCTGTTATGTTGTACCCAGTATCTATTACCAATCAGACCCCTGTTATGTTGTACCCAGTATCTATTACCAATCAGACCCCTGTTATGTTGTACCCAGTATCTATTACCAATCAGACCTCTGTTATGTTGTACCCAGTATCTATTACCAATCAGACCCCTGTTATGTTGTACCAGTATCTATTACCAATCAGACCCTGTTATGTTGTACCCAGTATCTATTACCAATCAGACCCTGTTATGTTGTACCCAGTATCTATTACCAATCAGACCCTGTTATGTTGTACCCAGTATCTATTACCAATCAGACCCTGTTATGTTGTACCCAGTATCTATTACCAATCAGACCTCTGTTATGTTGTACCCAGTATCTATTACCAATCAGACCCCTGTTATGTTGTACCCAGTATCTATTACCAATCAGACCTCTGTTATGTTGTACCCAGTATCTATTACCAATCAGACCTCTGTTATGTTGTACCCAGTATCTATACCAATCAGACCCTGTTATGTTGTACCCAGTATCTATTACCAATCAGACCCTGTTATGTTGTACCCAGTATCTATTACCAATCAGCCCCTGTTATGTTGTACCCAGTATCTATTACCAATCAGACCCTGTTATGTTGTACCAGTATCTATTACCAATCAGACCTTGTTATGTTGTACCCAGTATCTATTACCAATCAGACCCCTGTTATGTTGTACCCAGTATCTATTACCAATCAGATCCCTGTTATGTTGTACCCAGTATCTATTACCAATCAGACCCTGTTATGTTGTACCCAGTATCTATTACCAATCAGACCCCTGTTATGTTGTACCCAGTATCTATTACCAATCAGACCCCTGTTATGTTGTACCCAGTATCTATTACCAATCAGACCCCTGTTATGTTGTACCCAGTATCTATTACCAATCAGACCCCTGTTATGTTGTACCCAGTATCTATTACCAATCAGACCTCTGTTATGTGTACCCAGTATCTATTACCAATCAGACCCTGTTATGTTGTACCCAGTATCTATTACCAATCAGACCTCTGTTATGTTGTACCCAGTATCTATTACCAATCAGACCTCTGTTATGTTGTACCCAGTATCTATTACCAATCAGACCCTGTTATGTTGTACCCAGTATCTATTACCAATCAGACCTCTGTTATGTTGTACCCAGTATCTATTACCAATCAGACCCTGTTATGTTGTACCCAGTATCTATTACCAATCAGACCTCTGTTATGTTGTACCCAGTATCTATTACCCAATCAGACCTCTGGTTATGTTGTACCCAGTATCTATTACCAATCAGACCTCTGTTATGTTGTACCCAGTATCTATTACCAATCAGACCTCTGTTATGTTTGTAACCCAGTTATCTATTACCAATCAGATCCCTGTTATGTTGTACCCAGTATCTATTACCAATCAGAACCCCTGTTATGTTGTACCCAGTATTATTACCAATCAGACCTCTGTTATGTTGTACCCAGTATATATTACCAATCGACCCCTGTTATGTTGTACCCAGTATCTATTACCAATCAGACCCCTGTTATTTTGTACCCAGTATCTATTACCAATCAGACCCCTGTTATGTTGTACCCAGTATCTATTACCAATCAGACCTTGTATGTTGTACCCAGTATCTATTACCAATCAGACCTCTGTTATGTTGTAACCCAGTATCTATTACCAATCAGACACCTGTTATGTTGTACCCAGTATATATTACCAATCAGACCCCTGTTATGTTGTACCCAGTATCTATTACCAATCAGACCCCTGTTATGTTGTACCCAGTATCTATTACCAATCAGACCCCTGTTATGTTGTACCCAGTATCTATTACCAATCAGACCCCTGTTCTGTGTTTGAGACCTCCTCTCACCATAAACCCTGTTATGTCCTCTCACCATAGAAATAACACACTGTCGTCTTAGGAAACATGGCAACCAGGGACTTCTTCCAGGCCTCCTGTCTGCCTGCCTGCCTGCCTGCCTGGGGTTGGGGAAGACAGGTGTGAGTCAGGAGTTAGAGAGGACAGACTCTGGGGTTTACTGAGCTCAGTATGGGCTTTGATTAGTTACCATGAATTAACATCTCAGTGTTGAACAGACTCAACTATACTGTATAAAGCCATATGCTACAGTATTGTACAGGCATCTGACTGCTTACTGTGGTCGATAATTAGTCATTTCATGTCAATTAATTCAGATACAGCGATTAATTTTATCTGTAATCTTCAGATAATAATATTAATAATAATTGTAATAATAGTAATAATAGTAGTAATAATATCAATAATAATAATAATAATTAGTACTGATAGTAGTAATAATGATAATAGTAATAATAATAGTAATAATAATAATAGTACTGATATTAGTAATAATTAAAATAATAATAACAGCAATAATAATAATAGTACTGATAGTAGTAATAATGATGATAATAATAGTAATAATAATAATAGTACTGATAGTAGTAATAATGATAATAATAATAGTAATACTAATAGTAGTACTGATAGTAGTAATAGTGATAATAATAATACTAATAGCAATAATAATAATAGTACTGATCGTAGTAATAATGACAATAATAATAATACTGATAGTAGTAATAATGATGATAATAATAATAGTACTGATAGTAGTAATAATAATAATAATAGTACTGATAGTAGGAATAATGATTATAATAATAGTAATACTACTAATAATAGTACTGATAGTAGTAATAATACTGATAGTAGTAATAATGATGATAATAATAGTAATAATAATAATAGTACTGATAGTAGTAATAATGATGCTAGTAGTAATAATAATACTAATAATACTGATAGTAGTAATAATGATAATGATAATAATAATAGTAATAATAGTCATGTCCTTTTCCCAGATACACAAAAAAACACGCTAAAGCCTGTCACATGCTCCCCAGTCAAAACAGTTTCCACCATGTTATGAAAACATTTTGTGACATTTTTGTTTGTTTTTGTGTTCGGCATTATAACAAATGCGCTTTCTCCCGCGTTGGATACGGTCACTGTCTGTGGTTCTGAAACATAATCTTCAGTGCTCATTAGAATTGGCGCCTTTCCCTATGTTGCTATGTGCATAATAGAAATGTTAACCAGCAAATAGGGATTGTTAACCAGCATACAGGAAGCAGTAGCGGAAATGAGGAAACAGCCTTAATTGTCTAAGAAAAGTGAGGAGAGAGGAAACCCCAATTTAATTAGGTCTAGAATCAATAGCCTAACTGTTAAATAGGCCTGGCTTTATAAATCATCCATATATATATACAGAAATAAGACAGATCTTGCTTCTGTTGCCTGTTTGAGTGTTTGTTTAATATCCTACTGATTCAGTGAGCACCAAGCCTCACGCAACGGCAAAATGTTGGATAAAGCAGTTTTCACAGATTCAGCTGTTTTTAATCTCTGCTATGCTGTAATAAAAGCTTTTAAAAAATAACATGTTAGAACAGATTGGTATGACTTATAATATATTTAGTGTTGTTTACACTGTTCCAAACAGGCAGAAAAATGATATTGGTAATCTAACAGCACCTGTTTGTCACACATAATATGCACACAGCTCTCACTCCTATACCCTCCTTTATCTAGATCTCCTTCTTATTGTTATGATTACTATTATTATTATTATGATCATTTTATTAAATAGTAATGTCGTTATCATTAGAAGGCTTTGTATAGCAGCCTTGCATAACCACCATGGAGCTGTAGGCCTGAGAGCGCGTCCTGTTTAGTCTTAATACCGTAACTTATTTAGGCTTATATTTCAATATATAGGCTACTGTATCTATCAATCAATCATTCATTTGTTCATGCCATCACACAGCATACGAGACATGCTTTGAAATTCAATCAAGCGTTTTAGTTTTGAAATTAAATAACAGAGGGAGCTTTGAATAATTAGACAAAAAAAATAAATAAACCGCAATTCACGAATGCAAGCTGCTGTAATAAAGGCTTTATATATAATTTTTTTCATTCGAACAGACTCTCTGGTTTATCTTATTTATTTAGTGTTGTTTACACTGTACACAAATAATATTCTTGTAATCTAACAGCACCTGTTTGGCACACATAATACTCAGTTAACGCTTGCTCCTATACCCTCCTTTTCCATGATCTCCAGGAGAGCGAGACAACGTGCGGCAGTCACACAGGCACTCGCTGTCATCAACAGTGTGACCATCGGGCTCTTTCTGGAGTTATTTTGTGTCTTCATTACTCTCTGTGTACTGTGAGAGAGTTAAAGGGTCCAGGCTCTCTGTGTACTGTGAGAGAGTTACAGGATCCAGGCTCTCTGTGTAAAGGGTCCAGGCTCTCTGTGTACAGTGAGAGAGTTAACAGGATCCAGGGCTGTGTACTGTGAGAGAGTTAAAGGGTTCCAGGCTCTCTGTGTAATGTGAGAGAGTTAAAGGGTCCAGGCTCTCTGTGTACTGTGAGAGAGTTAAAGGGTCCAGGCTCTCTGTGTACTGTGAGAGAGTTAAAGGGTCCAGGCTCTCTGTGTACTGTGAGAGAGTTAAAGGGTCCAGGCTCTCTGTGTACTGTGAGAGAGTTGCAGGTCCAGGGCTAACCTGAAACACTCTTTAAGGGTCCAGAGGTCAACAACAATTAAAGGCCAATCCGTAGTTTAACGAAGCAGCAGCAGTGTTTAAACCTTCACCAGAGCAGCCCCGCCCCCCACTTCATTTTCAGTTGTTGTTTTTATTAGGTGTGAAGTCTCCCTCTCCTTCTCCGACCCTGGAGGCCTCGGTCCAGAACGTGGAGCTGAAATTCTGCAGCAGAGCCACGGTGAACTGCGCCGGGGGAACCGTGGGAGCTGTTAAAGTGTGTGCCAGGACCCCAGGTGTGTGCAGCTGTGCCCTGTTAAACTTTACTGCCTGTGTGGAAGAGCCTTACCCCCACACCGTGCCGCGCCTAGACCCTTCTCTTTCACTTTCACTCACTCACAGTCCTCCACTCCTCCCTGGACTTCAGTCCAGATGTTTAGTTTCTGTGTGTGTCACCGCTGGTCTCAGGGGGCTCTGTCATTGAGATCAGGGCTTTTCTCTTTCTCTGATGTCTGGAACAGAATGGATGACTCTCCGCACACTGATCTCCATATCACCACTATAGCTGACAGACCCAGAACAGTTCAACAGCAGGTCACCCACAGGACTACACTACTTGTAGAATCAATTTTCAATTCACTTTCCCTAGATCCAGACTGATGTAGTTACATTGTCTCTTTGTTCCCGGATGAATAAAGTTCTCCTCTCCTTCTCTCCAGGTTCACCAGAGGGAATAAAGGAGAAGCTGGTTCCTCTGCTGCAGGGTCCATCTGACACTAAGGAGCTCCACCAGAGTCGCTGGCTCAATGAGATCCGTAAACCTGAGTCCCTGCTGTCCCCTGACCTCCTTGCCTTCTCGATACAGATACCCCAGCACGGGGACGACTGCCGCAACTCTGGTAGGCCTGACGTCTCTATACCTAGAGTAGCTAGCTAGTACGGTAGATGAAACCTCTGGTCTGGTATACTTATCATACCTTAGTCCTTCAGACCAGGTAAGTCATCTACCTCCTATCCCACGTCTAGTCCACAATACTGAAGTCCTCAACAGGTCATGTCATCATTCAGAGTCCTACCCTCCCGTGTGTTTGTCCTGTAAGCTGTTTTCCACTCTGTCTTCAAGTGTTATTGGAAACAGGATGACAGTTGACATTGTTGAAGCTTTACATGCAGCTGGTGTTCTCTGGACAGTCATGTCTCACTGTCAGTACGATGCAGAGCTAACCTCTTTATGACTAACGTCCAAGGCTGAACTGAAAGGAGTTCCCCTGGCCCTGGACCACAGCTTTCTGCTGCTATTGTCCTTCAGTGCACGTGTGATACAGTAATCAGGGGTGGACTTGGAAGGGGAAACAGATTTGAAGGGAGAGATGGAGGTGGATTGCTACCATCTCTGGTGGAATGGAAGGGGCATGATGGATGAAGCCTGTGGGTTGGTGTGACTGAGTCAGTAGGAGCTGTTACTAAGAACTGAGCAGAGTAAGTGACTAGGCCTTGAAGCCCAGAGCTCCCATGCTGCTTCAGGAGAGAAGTGGAGCAGAGTGTCCGGTAGCCTTTTGGTGCTCTCCTCAGACAGAGCCGGCCAGAGAGAGAGAGCATTCTGGGAGGTGTCCTGGCTGGAAAAGAGACACCAGCATTAAAGGGATCTACTAGTTTCCTCTGGAACTTTAGAATCTTGTAAATTCTTCATCCCCCTCTCATGAGGTATCTCAAAGCCCTTCTTTATACACGACTTTACTAATCAAAATAGAGTCCAGTAAGCAGCTCAAAAATGGATGTGTGGACATTCCTTTATGTCCAGGTGGCTCAGTGTTTTGGACTGTTATGGACAGTCATCATAGAAACAAGCACATAACAAAGGTTTGCCTTAACTTATAGGCCCTTGTTTGTCCAGTAGTTCTCACTCTTCCAGACCTGTGGAGACGTTCTGTATCCTTACTCCAACTCCTTGTTTGTCCAGTAGTTCTCACTCTTCCAGACCTGTGGAGGCGTTCTGTATCCTTACTCCAACTCCTTGTTTGTCCAGTAGTTCTCACTGTTCCAGACCTGTGGAGATGTTCTGTATCCTTACTCCAACTCCTTGTTTGTCCAGTAGTTCTCACTCTTCCAGACCTGTGGAGACGTTCTGTATCCTTACTCCAACTCCTTGTTTGTCCAGTAGTTCTCACTGTTCCAGACCTGTGGAGACGTTCTGTATCCTTACTCCAACTCCTTGTTTGTCCAGTAGTTCTCACTGTTCCAGACCTGTGGAAACTTTCTGTATCCTTACTCCAACTCTGGGGGTAAAACATTGCCGTAGAGACTGAGATCTGTGAGTTATCCAGCCGGCAGCGTTCATTGTTTGTGTCCTAATAGGTAGTGACCCCTGGGAGAAGACATACTGTACCGTTCCCATAGAGACTAAGCGATATCAGTGTCCTCCTAGGGAGTTACTGAATCTGCAGCGTTGAGTCTCCTCACCCAGTGAGGTCATGAATATCAGTATGTCATCACCCTCTCCACGTATCCCAGTCCCGTCCCCTTCTCCAGCACTGTCATCCCGGCGTTCCCGACAGCGTTCCTAACCAGAGGATCTATCCCCGGGAATCCTCCCCGCTCCATAGGATTCCACCAGCAGATTGATGCCTCTGGAAAAAGGCATCACATCCTTCTTCACTGAGAGTCTCTAAAACCTTAGGAAGAAAAGAGAGAGGGGGAGATGTGTCCTAAATGATTCCCTATATAGTGCACTACTTTTGACCAGAGCCTTATGGGCCATATATGGGGAATAAGGAGACATTTGGGACGCAGGAACGGAGGGAGTCTCCTGTGCACTCTGGGCCGTCTCTCCTGGCTAAGGACACATACAGGAGAATCTGAAAAACCACATGAAAAATAATATCCCTCAAGTATTAGTCTGTTGTCTTCAGAGCCTGAATGTACATCACTTTTAATACAGGCTGCGGAGATTCATCGTGTGGCCTTGACGTAAACTCTAAAGCTGCTCACTGAATCGTGCCGGGTCCACGGCTCCTAAACGTGTCACTGCTGAAATGGAGCTCAGAGCTCACTTCAGACCTGACTTGTAGTAAGAGATCTGTGGCTCTGCCGAGGTTTAAAACGTAGAGGGATTTGTGAGGTTAACCCGATCCAGGAATTCTCCTCTATCAAATGCCACTCAGTCAATCACTGTGTTGTTACATGTTGTAAAAGAAAAATGGATGACTTTCATTCATACTATACACCAGACAAGCAGACTATACTCGTCAATAATGGACATCTTCAGACTGTACTAGTCAATAATGGACATCTTCAGACTGTACTAGTCAATACTGGACGTCATCAGACTGTACTAGTCAATACTGGACGTCATCAGACTGTACTAGTCAATACTGGACGTCATCAGACTGTACTAGTCAATACTGGACGTCATCAGACTGTACTAGTCAATACTGGACGTCATCAGACTGTACTAGTCAATACTGGACGTCATCAGACTGTACTAGTCGATACTGGACGTCATCAGACTGTACTAGTCGATACTGGACGTCATCAGACTGTACTAGTCAATACTGGACGTCATCAGACTGTACTAGTCAATACTGGACGTCATCAGACTGTACTAGTCAATACTGGACGTCATCAGACTGTACTAGTCAATACTGGACGTCATCAGACTGTACTAGTCAATACTGGACGTCATCAGACTGTACTAGTCAATACTGGACGTCATCAGACTGTACTAGTTCAATACTGGACGTCATCAGACTGTACTAGTCAATACTGGACGTCATCAGACTGTACTAGTCAATACTGGACGTCATCCAGACTGTACTAGTCAATACTGGACGTCATCAGACTGTACTAGTCAATACTGGACGTCATCAGACTGTATAGTCAATACTGGATTCAACATAGAATACTGGACGTCATCAGACTGTACTAGTCAATACTGGACGTCATCAGACTGTACTAGTCAATACTGGACGTCATCAGACTGTTACTAGTCAATACTGGACGTCATCAGACTGTACTAGTCAATACTGGACGTCATCAGACTGTACTAGTCAATACTGGACGTCATCAGACTGTACTAGTCAATACTGGACGTCATCAGACTGTACTAGTCAATACTGGACGTCATCAGACTGTACTAGTCAATACTGGACGTCATCAGACTGTACTAGTCAATACTGGACGTCATCAGACTGTACTAGTCAATACTGGACGTCATCAGATGTACTAGTCAATACTGGACGATCGAATGACTGAGTCATATGGATCATAGCTTACTGAACGTCGATACTGGAGCATCAGACGTACTACTTTATACTGGAACGTATCAGACTTACTAGTCCATACTGGGTCATCGACGTATAGTCATACTGACGTATAGACTGTATAGTCATATGGAAGTCACGATGTACTAGTAATACTGACGTCTCAGACTGTATAGTCATATGGAGTCTCAGACTGCACTAGTATACGGACGTCTCAGACGTACTAGTCATACGGACGTCATCAGACTTAAGTCAATATAGTAGGTCTAGCATAAATGAGGAGAAGGGAGAGTCATTGATCAATATTTTCTGACGTTGTAATGATCAGAGTATACATTAAGGAACAGTATTCGCATGATTTGGTAGTTATTTTGGAAAACCTCATAAAGCTACTATTTTCATAGAACCTATAACCCAAAGAAGAAGTACCAGGGAGCAAGGAATGGCTCAAAGCAACCCTTGCCTAATCCATCCTCTAATCTAACTATAAACCCCATGCCTAATCCATCCTCTAAATCTAACTATAACCCCCTGCCTTAATCCCATCCTCTAATCTAAACTATAACCCCATGCAATCCCTCCTCTAAATAAACATAACCCCCTGCTAATCCCATCCTCTAAATATAACATAACCCCCTGCATAATCCCATTCCTTCTAATATGAACTATACCCCATTGCCTAATCACATCCTCTAAATTATAACTATACCCACCCTGCCTAATTCCCATCCTCTAATATAACATAACCCCTGCCTAATCAACATCTCTAAATCTAAATAACCCCTGCCTAATAACATTCCTCTAAATATAATATAACCCCATGCCTAATCCCATTCCTCTAAATATAAACTATAACCCCCTGCCTAATCCCATCCTTAAATATAACTATAACCCCCTGCCTAATCCATCCTATAAAATATAACTATAACCCCACTGCCCTAATCCCATCCTCTAAATATAACCTATAACCCCCTGCCTAATCACCTCATCGAAATATAAACTATTAACCCTGCCTAATCACATCCTCTTACATAAAACTATAACCCCCTGCCTAATTCAAATCCTCTAAATATAATATCAACCCCTGCCTAATCCCATCCTCTAAATATAACTATAACCCCATGCCTAATCACATCCTTAAATATAAATATAAAACCCCTGCCTAAATCCCATCCTTGCTAATGATAAACCCCCGGCCTAATCACATCTCAAATATAACTATAACCCCTGCCTAATACCATCCTATAAATCTAACTAACCCTCCCTTTCATTCACATACAGCCATTAGAGTTATTTGTTTAGGAATAAACCAGTGCAGCCAGAAGACGCTGTATTCCCTAGGGGAGCAGGTCTAGATGAAGGCTGCAGCAGTCTGGAACCAGGCTCAGCAACACGATGACACCGTGGTCCCGTGGCCCACTCTGCTCTCTAAAGAGGAGCGTTTGAAGTTGTATGTCTCTCTGCACAACCATGATCCATCACAGCAGATGGAGGAAGGAAAGGCTAGAGGAGAAGGGGTAAGAGAGAGATGAGGGAGGGAGAGAGAGGAGAGAAGAGAAGAAGGGAGGAGAAGAAGGAGGAGGAGAGAGAGAGAGAGAGGGAGGAGAAGGGAGGAGGAGGAGGAGGAGGAGGTAGAGGAGGAGGAGAGGAAAAGACGGTAAGGGAGAGTAGGAGAGGGAGGAGGAGGTGGTTATAGAGAGAGAGAGAGAGGAGGAGGAGTAGGAGAAGAGTGAGAGGACCTCGGTAGAGAGAGGAGGACGAAAGGAGGAGAGGAGAGGGACAAGGAGGAGCGAGGGGATATGAGAGAGAGGAGGCAGGGAGGGAGGAGAAGCGAAGACAGGAGGCAGTAGGAGAGGGGAGGAGAAGGAGGAGTACGATAGAGAGAGGGAGGAGGAGGAAGGGAAGGAGAAGGAGGGAGAGGGAGGAGACAGGAGAAGTTAGAGAGAGGGAGGAGGAGGAGGAGGAGGTAGTGGGAGGGTGGGAGGAGGTGAGAGGCGAGGAGCGAGGAGAAGTGAGAGAGGGAGGAGAAGGAGGGGCGAGAGGAGGGGGAGGAGGTCGGGGTGTAGAGAGGGAGGAGGAGGAGGAGCGGAGAGAGGAGATGGAGGAGGAATGCGGAGGAGGAGGAGGGAGGAGGAGGAGAGGGAGGAGGAAAGGAGGAGGAGGAAAATAGAGGTCGGGGTGATCTTGATTGTATGACTCCAAACCTGCCTGGATTTCCTAATTACTTATGATCCTGGAAGGCATCCGGAGAGAGACTGTTCCATAATATGAACTGGTTCCCGCCAGATACGAAAGTGTGTTAAACCCCCCAAACGTACCACCAAGGCTGCTTCATTAAATCAAATATTATCCCTGCTATATCATTACATCCCATGGTACCATCTGAAATTACTTTCCATTCATTTCGTCCGTGAAATTCGTCAGTGAACAAATACTTTTCCTGTGCTACAATGCTCCTTGTAGACACCCACAGTTATAGTCAGACGATTCAGGCCAGGAGAAACTTCCTCTCTGGACACTAGGCTGGTAGGAAATGAATGAACTTGTGTCTCTGTAAGTGGGACTGTGGCAGTTAGTAGATGAAAAAATACAAGCCTTTTGGAACAGGTGGCCTTTCAGAGTTTTATATGATTCCTCAGACCGGAATTCTCTCTCCTCTCGGGTGTCTGGCATCATGCGTTTCATATCCAAAACCTCCCAATATCTATTACCAATCAGACCTCGGTTTATGTTTTACCCAGTATCTATTACCAATCAGACCTCTGTTATGTTTGGAACCCAGTATATATTACCAATCAGACCCCTGTTTATGTTTGTACCCAGTATCTATACCAATCAGACCTTGTTATGTTGTACCCAGTATCTATACCAATCAGACCCCTGGTTATGTTGTACCCAGTATTATTACAATCAGCCGCTGTTATGTTGTACCCCAGTATTATTACCAATCAGACCCTTCTGTTATGTTTGTACCCAGTATATATTACCAATCAGACCCCTGTTATGTTGATACCCAGACATTACAATTCAGACTCTGTTATGTTTGTACCAGTAATCATTACCCAATCCAGACCCCTGTGATGTTTGTAACCAGTATCTATTACCAAGCAGGACCTCTGTTATGTTTTGGACCCAGTATCTATTACCAATCAGGACCTCTGTTATGTTCTTTTTTTCCTCTTGTACCCAGTATCTCATTACCAATAGAACCTTGTTATGTTTTTACCAAGTATCTATTACCACCAGAACCCCTGTTAGGGTGTACCCAGTATCTATTTACCAATCAGACCCCGGTGATGTTTGTACCAGAGTTCTATTACCAATCAGACCTCTGTTTAGGTTGTACCCAGTATATATTACCAATCGACCTCTGTTAGTTGTACACCAGTATTAGTTGGTACCAATCAGGACCCCTGTATGTTGTACCCCAGTATCTATTACCAATCAGACCTCTTTTGTTTGTACCCAGTATCTATTACCAATCAGAACCCTGTTATGTTGTATGTACCCTAGATCTATTACCAATCAGGACCTCTGTTATGTTTGTACCCAGTCTTATATTACCAACGAACCCTGTTAGTTGGACCCAGTATTCTATTACCAATCAGACCTACTGTTATGTTGACCCAGTATCTATACCAATCAGCCCCATGTATGTTGTACCCAGTATCTATTACCAATAAGACCTCTTTATGTTCTGTACCCAGTATCTATTACCAACAGACCTCTGTTATGTTGTACCCAGTAATCTTATTACCCAGATCAGATCCCTGTTATGTGTAAACAGTACTATTACCAATCGACCTATGTTATGTTGTACCAGTATCATTACAATCAGCCCCCTGTTATGTTGTTACCCGATCTATTTACCAATCAGACATGGTTATGTTGGACCAGTATCTATTACAAATCAGATCCCTTGGTTTATGTTGTACCAGTATCTATTTACCAATCAGACCACGGTTATGTTGTACCAGGATCTATATACCAATCAGATACTGTATGTGACCCAGTATCTATTTACAATCAGACCTCTGTTTATGTTGTACCCAGTATCTATTACCAATCAGACCTCTGTTAGGTTGGTTGGGTACCCAGTATATATTTACCAATCAGACCCATGTTATGTTGTACCCAGTATCGATCCAACAGACCCATGTTATTTGTACCCAGTATCTATCCCAATAGACCTTCGTTATGTTGTACCCAGTATTATTACCAATCAGACCTCTGTTATTGTACCCAGATCTATACCATCAGACCTCGTTATGTGGTACCCAGTATCTATTACCACATCAGACCCCCCCTCGGTATGTCTGTACCCAGTATCTATTACCCATCAGACCTCTGTTTATGTGTTGTTACCCGTATTATTACCAATCAGACCCTGTTAGTGTAACCAGTAGTCTATTACCAATCAGACCTCTGTTATCGTTGTACCAGTAATCTATTACCAATCAGACCTCTGTATGCTTGTACCCGTATCATTAACAATCAGACCTCTGTTTATGTTGTACCCACAGTATCTATACCAATCAGACCTCTTGTTATGTTGTAACCCAGTATCTATTACCAATCAGATCCCTGTTATGTTGTACACCCAGTATTATACCAATCGACCCCGTTATGTTGTAACCAGTACTATTACCAATCAGCACCTCTTCTGTGATGTCTTGGAACCAGTATATATTACCCAATCAGACCCCTGTTATGTGTGTACCCAGTATCTATTACCAATTCAGACCCCGGTTATGTTTGTACCCGTATCTCTTTACCAATCAGACCCCTGTTATGTTGTAACAGTATCTATACCAATCAGACCTCTGCTGTTGTACCCAGTATCATTACCATAGACCTCTGTTATGTTTGTTACAAAGTATCTATTACCAATCAGACACCTGTTATGTGGACCCAGTAATATATTACCAATTCAGACCCCCCTGGTTATGTTGTACCCCGTATCTATTACAAATCAGACCCCTGTTATGTGTACCAAGTTCTATTACCAATCAGACCCCTGTTAGTTGTACCCAGTATCGATTACCAATCCGACCCCTGCTCTGTGGTGTTTGAGACTCCCTCCACCATTAAACACTGTTATGGTCCTCTCACCATAGAAAGAAATAACACACTGTCGTATTAGGAAAACATGGACAACCAGGGAATTCTTCCAGGCCTCCTGTCTGCCTGCCTTGCCTGGCCTGCCTGGGGTGGGGAAGACAGGTGTGAGTCAGGATGTTAGAGAGGACAGACTCTGGGGTTACTGAGCCTCAGTAGGGGCTTTGATTAGTTACCATTGAATTAACCATCTCAGTGTTGAACAGACTCAAACTATACTGTTAAAGCCATATGCTCCAGTATTGTAAAGGGCATTCTGACTGCACTGTGGTCGATAATAAGTCATGTTCATGTCAATTAATTCAGATACAGCGATTAATTTTATCGGTTAATCTTTCAGATAATAATATTAATAATAATTGTAATAATAGTAATAATAGTAGTCTAATAATATCAATAAAATAATATAAATTTAGTACTGATAGTAGTAATAATGTTAATAGTAATAAAATAGTAATAATAATAATAGTATGTATTAGTAATAATGAAAATAATCATAAACAGCAATAATAATAATAGTACTGATAGTAGTTAAAATGATGATAATAATAGTATAATAATAATAGTAATGATAGTAGTAATAATGATAATAATAATAGTAATATAATACTAATAGTAGTACTGATAGTAGTAATAGGATAATAATAATACTTAATAGCCATAATAATAATAGTACTGATCGTCGTAATAATGGACAATAATAATAATACTGATAGTAGTTAATAATGATGATAAATAATACTAGTACTGAAGTAGTAATAATAAAATAATAGTATGAAGTAGTATAATGATTATAATAATAGTAATACTATAATAAAGACTGATAGTAGTAATAATACTGATAGTAGTACTAATGATGATCAATAATAGTTAATTAATAATAATAGTACTATAGTAGTAAGAATGATGCTAGTAGTAATAATAAACTAATAATACTGATTAGTAGTAATATGATAATATAATAATAATAGTAATAAATAGTCATGTTCCTCCCAGATACACAAAAAAACACGCTAAAGCCCCTGTCACATGCTCCACAGTCAACACAGTTGCACCATGTTATGAAAAACATTTGTGGACATTTTTTGTTGTTTTTGATTGTTCGCATTATAAACAAAATCGCTGTATCCCGCGTTTGAGACGGTCACGTCTGGGTCGAAAAATTAATCTTCAGTGCTCATTAGAATTGGCGCCTTGCCATATGTTGCTATGTGAATAATAGAAATTTGTTAACCAGCCAAATAGGATTGTTAACAAGCATACAGGAAGCAAGTAGCGGGAAATGAGGGGGGAACAGCCTTAATTTGCTAAGAAAAAGTGAGGAGAGAGAAACCCCAATTTAATTAGGTCTAGAATCAAAGCCTAACTGGTTAAATAGGCTGGCTTATAAATCATCCCTTATATATATACAGAAGAAATAAGACAGATATTGCTTCTGTTGCCTCGTTTGAGTGTTGTGTAATCATCCTACTGATTCAGTGAGCACCAAGCCTCACGAAAACGCACCCAAAAGTTGGGATAAAGCAGTTTTCCACAGATTCAGCTGTTTTTAATCTCTGCTATGCTGATAATAAAGCTTTTAAAAAATAAAATGTTAGACAACAGATGGTATGACTTATAATAATTAGTGTTGTTTACACTGTTCCAACCAGGCAGAAAAAATGATATGGTAATCTAACAGCACTGTTTGTCACACAAAATGCACACACGCTCTCACTTCCTCCCTCCTTTATCTAGATATCCTCTGATTGTTAGATTACTATTATATTATTATGATCATTTTATTAAATAGTAATGTCTTTATCATTAGAAGGCTTTGTTAGCAGCCTTGCATAAACCACCACGGCTGTAGGCCTTATGAGCGCGTCCTGTTTAGCTTAATACCGTAAACTTATTTAGGCCTATATTTCAAACTATATAGGGCTACTGTATCTCACAATCAATCATTCATGTGTTCATGCCATCACACAGAATACGAGACAGGCTTTGAAATTCAACAAGCGTTGTAGTTTTGATAATTAAACTAACAGAGGGAGCTTTGAATTTAATTAGACAAAAAAAATAAATTAAACCGCCAAATTCACGAATGCAAGCTGCTGTAATAAAGGCTTTATATATAATTTTTTCATTCGAACAGACCTCTGGTTTATCTTATTTATTTAGTGTTGTTTAAACTGACACAAATAAATTCTTGGAATCTAACCAGCCACCTGTTGGCACACATAATACCATGTTAACGCTGCTCCTATACCCTCCTTTTCCATGATCTCCAGGAGGACGAGCAAACGTGCGGCAGTCCACCAGGCACTCGCTGTCATCAACAGTGTGACCATCGGGCTCTTCTGGGAGTTATTTTGGGTCGTCATTACTCTCTGTGTACTGGAGAGAGTTAAAGGGTCCAGCTCTCTGTGTGACGTGAGAGAGTTACAGGATCCCGGGCTCTCTGTGTAAGTGAGGCAGGTTAAAGGATCAGGGCTGTGTACTGTGAGAGAAGTTAAAGGGTTTCCAGGCTCCTGTGTACATGTGAGAGAGTAAGGATCCAGGCTCTCTGTTGTACTGTGAGAGAGTTAAAGGGTCCAGGCCTCTGTGTAACGTGAGAGAGTTGTTAAGGGGGTCAAGGCTCTCTGTGTACTGTGATAGAGTTTAAAAGGGTCCAGGCTTATCTGTGTACTGTGTTTGAGAGAGTCTTGCGGTCCAGGGCTAAACCTGAAACAATCTTTAAGGGTCAGAGGTCAACAACAATTAAAGCCCAATCCGTAGTTTAACGAGCCAGAAGCAGTGTTTTAAACCTCACCCGAGCAGCCCAGCCCCACACTTCATTTGCAGTTGTTGTTTATTAGGGGTGAAGTCTCCCTCTCTTATTCCGACCCTGGAGGCCTCGGTCAAGAACGTGGAGCTGAAATTTGCAGCAGCAGCAGAGCCACCCACGGGAACTGCGAAGGGGAAAGTGGGTGGGGAGTGTTAAAGTGTGTGCCAGGACCCCAGGTGTGTGCAGCGTGCCCTGATTAAACTTTAAATGCCTGTGTGGAAGAGCCTTTACCCCCACACCGTGCCGCGCCTTAGACCCTTCTCTTTCACTTGTCACTCACTTCACAGTCCTCCACACTCCTCCTCCCTGGACTTCAGTCCAGATGTTTAGTTTCTGTGTGTTGCACCGGCTTGGTCTCAGGGGGCTCTGCATTGAGATCAGGGCTTTTCTCTTTCTCTGATGTCTGGAACAGGAATGGAGAATCTACGCACCACGCATCTCCATATCACCATATAGATGACAGACCCAGAACAGTTCAACAGCAGGTCAACCACAGGCCTACACTACTTGTAGAACAATTTTCAAGTTCACTTTCCCTAATCCAGGGGGGACTGATGAGTGACATTGTTCTCTTGATTCCCGGATGCCTAAAGTTCTCCTCTCCTTCTCTCCAGTCACCAGAGGGAATGAAAGGAGAAGATGGTTCCTCTGCTGCAGGGTCCAGTCTGACCTAAGGAGCTCCACCAGAGTCGCTGGCTCAATGAGATCCGTAAACCGGAGCCCTGCTGTCCCCTGGACCCCTTGCTGCTCGATTCAAGATACACCAGCACGGGGACGAATGACGCAAGCGCTGGTAGGCCTGACGTCTCTATACCTAGAAGTAGATACTAGTACGTTAGATGAAACTCTGGTCTGGTTATATAATCTACATTAGTCCTTCAGACCACGGTTAAGTATCTACCTCCTAATCCCCGTCTAGTCCACAATCCTGAAAGTACTCAACAGGTCATTCATCATTCAGAGCCTTACCATACGGGTGTTGTCTGTAAGCTGTTTTCCACTCTGTCTTCACGTGTTATTGGAAAACAGGATGGACCGTTGGCATTGTTGAAGCTTTCATGCAGCTGGAGTGGTGTTCTCGGACAGTCATGTCTCACTGTAAGTACGATGCAGAGCAACCCTTTATGACTAAACGTACCAAGGCTGAACTGAAGGAGTCCCCTGGCCCGGACAACAGCTTCTGCTGCTATGTCTTCAGTGCAGCGTGGTGATACAGTAATCAGGGGTGTGGACTTGGAGGGGAACAGATTTGAAAGCGGGAGAGATGGGGTGGATTGCTTACCAATCTCGGTGGAATGGAAGGGGGCATGATGGATGAAGCCTGATGCGGTTGGTGTGACTGAGTCAGTAGGAAGGAAAGCTGTTACCTAAGAAAATGAGCAGGTAAGTGACTAGGCCTCTTGAAGCCCAGAGCCTCCATGCTGCTTTTCAGGAGAGAAGTGGAGCCAGAGGTACGGTAGCCTTGGGTGCTCTCCTCAGACAGAGGCCGGGACCAGAGAGAGGAGCGCATTCTGGGGGTGTCCTGGCTGGAAAGAGACACCAGCATTAACGGGATCTATAGTTCCTCTGGAACTTTAGCATCTTGTAAATTCTTCACCACCTCTCATGAGGTATCTCAACGCCCTTCTTTATACACGGAACTTTACAATCACAATCGAGTCAGTAAGCCAGCTCAAAAATGGATGTGGTAAATTCATTTATGTCCAGGTGTGTGGATCAGTTGTTTTGGACGTTATGGGACCACCGTCTCATTACGAAACAAGCACATAAACAAAGGTTTGCCTTAACTTATAGGCACTGTTTGTCAAAGTAGTTCTCACTCTTCCAGACCGTGGAGAAGTTCTGTATCCTTACTCGAAAATCATTGTTTGTCAGTAGTTCTACCTTCCTAGGACCTGTGGAGAATTTCTGTATATTACTCCAAATCCTTGTTGGTCCAGTAGTTCTCACTGTTCCAGACGGTGGAGATTTCGGTATCCTTACTCCAACTCCTGTTTGTCCCAGTAGTTATCACTCTTCCAGACCTGTGTAGACTTTCTGTTACTCTCCCAACTCCTGTTGTCCAGTTAGTCTCCTGTTCCAGACATGTGGAGACGTCGGATCCTTACTCCAACTCATGTTTGTCAGCTAGTTGCCACTGTTCCAGACCTGTGGAAACTGTCTGTATCCTTACTCCAACTCTGGGGGTATAAAAACATTGCCGTAGAACTGAGTGATCTGTGAGTTATCCAGCGGGCCCGTTCATTGTTGTGTCTAATGGTCGTGGACCCCTGGGAGAAGAAATACTGCCCCGAACCATTCCATAGAGAACAAAGCGATATCAGTGTCCTCCTAGGGAGTACTGAATCTGCAGTCGTGAGTCTCCTTCACCCAGATGAGCGTCATGAATATCAGTATTGTCATCACCCTCTCCACGTATCCCAGTCCAGTCCCCTCTCCCGCACTGTCATCCCGGGGCGTTCCGACAGCGTCTAACCAGAGGATCTATCCCTAGGATCTCCGCTCCATAGGAGTCAACCAGCAGATGATGCATCTGGAAGAGAAAAAGGCATCACATCTCTTCCTGAGAGTCCTCTAAAACCTTAGGAAGAAAGAAAAGAGAGGGGAGAGGGGGGGGAGATGTGCCTAAATGTTCCCTATATAGTGACACTACTTTGACCAGAGCCTGCCTTATGGGCCAATTATGGGAATAAGGAGACATTTGGGAGCAGAAGGAACGGAAGGGAGTCTCCTGTGCACTCTGGGCGTCTCTCCCTGGACTAAGGACAACATACAGGAGAATCTGAAAAACACATGAAAAATAATAGCCCTCAAGATTAGTCTGTTGCTTCAGAGCTGAATGTTACATCACTTTTTCATAAGGATGCGGAGAAGATTATCGCTGTGGCCCCTTGATCGTAAACTCTAAAGCTGATCACTGAATCGTGCCGGGTCCACGGCTCCTAAACGTGTCACTGCTGAAATGGAGCTCAGAGCTTCCTTCAGCACCTGGGACTTGTAGTTTAGTATCGGTAAGAGGATCTGTGGCTCGGCCGAGGTTTTTTTTAAAACGTAGAGGGAGTGAGGTTAAACCCGATCCAGGAATTCCCTCAGATCAAATGCCACTCATGTCAATCACTGTGTTGTTACATGTTGTAAAAGAAACATGATGACTTTCATTTCATATATACACCAGACAGCCAGGGATTATACTCGTCAATAATGTGGACATCTTCAGGACTGTACTAGTCAATAATGGAATCTTCAGACTGTCTATCAACTGGACGTCATCGAGTGTACTAGTCAATACTGGACGTCATCAGACTGTACTAGTCAATATGGACGTCCATCAGACTGACTAGTCAAGTTACCGGGACGTCACGACTGTACCGGTCAATACTGTGACGTCATCAGACGAATAGTCAATACTGGAACGTCATCGACTGTACAGTCCGATACTGACGTATTCAGACGGTACTAGTCGGATACTGGACGCATCAGGACTGTACAGTCAATTACTGGACGTCATCAGACTGTACTAGTCAATACTGGCGTCATCAGACTGTCCGAGTCAATAATGGGACGTCTCAGATGTACTAGTTCAATACGGGACGAAATCAGACGTACTAGTCAATAATGGACGTAATCAGAACTGTAATAGTCAATACTGGACTCATTCAGACTGTACTAGTCAATATGGACGTCATCAGACTGTACTAGTCAATACTGGACGTCATCAGACTGTAATAGTCAATACTGGACGTCATCAGACTGTACTAGTCAAACTGGACGTCATCAGACTGTACTAGTCAATACTGGCCGTCATCAGAACTGCACTAGTCCAATCCGGACGTCAGCAGTCTTGTACGAGTCAATACTGGACGTCATCGGATGTACTAGTCAATACTGGAGTATCAGACTGTATAGTCAATACTGGACGTCATCAGAACGGCACTAGTCAATACTGGACTCATAAGACTGCCATAGTCAATAACTGGACGTCATTCAGACTGTTACTGTCAATACGGAAGTCATCAGACTGTACTAGTCCAATACTGGACGTCATCAGACTGTACTAGTCAATAGTCTGGAGACGTCATCAGACTGTATAGTCAATACTGGACGTCATCGAATGCTAGTCAATTACTGGACGTCATCAGAATGTACTAGGTCACTAAGGACGTCATCAGACTTACTAGCAATACTGGACGTCCATCAGCTGTACTAGTCAATAATGGACGTCATCAGACTGTATAGTCGTACTGGATTCATCAGAAGTACTAGTCGATACTGGACTTCAATCGATGTCTAGCAATATGGACGTCCATCAGACTGTACTAGTCAATACTGGACGTCATCAGCGGACTAGTCAATGACTGGAACGTCATCAGCTGTACTAGTCAATAATGGACGTCATCAGACTGTACTAGTCAATTAATGGACGTCATTCAGCTGCACTAGTCAATACTGGACGTATCAGACTGTACTAGTCAATACTGGACGTCATCAGAGACTGCTACTAGTCAAGACTAGTAGTGTACTAGTCATAATATGAGGATGAAGGGAGGAGGAGTCATTGGAAAATATTTTGAACGTTGATAATGATCAGAGATACTTTAAAGGAACATTGTATTTCTGACACTGAGTCCTCTTTAGTCTGTAGAGATTATAGGGCAGGCAACCTCAGTAGTAAAGTTCTATCTAGTGCTCAGTAGACTAGGACAAGGAGGGAGAGAGGACTAGGGGGAAGCAAAGAAGGACAGCAGAAAGGCACAGGGGAGGACAGAGGGGGGAAGAGGGAAAATATAGGTAGAAAAGCCATTAAAAAAGACCAGAAGTAAAGAAGCGAGAAGAGGGTGATGGGGGTCACCAGAAGAAGATGGGATATATATACGCAGATGTGGAAGAGGAGAAGGTAGTCTATATGGAGCTGCGAGCGAGAGAAGAGAGGCTCTCTCTCTCTATGGCGCTTCTCTCTCTCGCTCTCTCTCTGGCTTCTGTCTCTGGCTCTCTCTCTCTCTATACTCGGCCTCCTCGCAGCGGGATAGAGGATGTGAGTAGGGAATTAGATAGCAGGGAGATAGAGAGTGAGAGAGAGAGCACCAGAGAGAGGGAGAGTAGAGAGAGATATGAGATATGAGCATTAGAGAGAGGGAGATATGAGGAGAGCGAAGAGAGCGACGGATGATGGAGAGCGAAGAGACAGATACGAGCAGCCAGCAAGAGGGGGCGAGAACAGAAGTCTAGAGAGAGAGTAGTAGAGAGTGTATAAGTAGATCTTAATCGGTATCGATTATATTATATATATAGCAGAGTATATCTTGTTATATATATATCTCTGGCTATTATAATGTCATATCTCTCTATCTGGCTCTCTCTCTCGGTATCTCTTCTCTCTTCTCTCTCTCTCTCTCCAATTCAATTCAAATTTCAATTTAAGGGGCTTTATTGGCATGGGAAACTTATTGTAACGGTGCCAAAGCAAGTGAAGAAAGTAGAGTGTAAACAAAAGGACATAAAGCAATAAATAATAACAGTAAACATTACCACTCAGAAGTTTGCAAAAGAATAAAGACATTTCAATGTCATATTATTGTATATATACAAGTGTTGTAACAATGTGCAAATAGTTGTAAAGTACAAAATGGGAAAATAAATAAAACATTAAATATGAGGATTTGATTTACAAAGGTGTTTGGTCTTCACTCTGGTTATCCTTTTATTGTGAAAAACAGGTCACAAATCTTGCCGCTTCTGATGCACCACTGTGTTTTTCACCCATAGAAAGGAGTTTGTATTTATCAAAATTGGGTTAGTTTTCGGGAATTCTTTGTGGCTCGCTGTATGAGGGAAATATTGGTCCTAATATGGTCATACATTTGGCCAGAGGTCGGAAGTGCAGCTCAGTTTCCACCTCATTTGTGGGGCCAGTGTGCAAATAGCCTGTCTTTCTTGAGAGCAGGGGTTATGCCTAGGCGGCCTTTCTCAATAGCACGGCTATGCTCACTGGTATGTACATAGTCAAAGCTTTCCTTAAGTTTGGGTTTCAGTAGTCACAGTGGTCAGGTATTATGCCACTGATTGTACTCTCGGTTTAGGGCAAATAGCATTCTAGTTGCTCGTTTTTTGTTTGTTCTTTCCAATGGGTCTTCCAGTAATTCTCTTTTTGTGTATCTCATGATTTGGTTGGTTTGGGGTCTAGTTGTGTTGTGTTTGTTGTGTCCTGGGGCGTCTGTGTGGGGTCTGTTTGTGTTTGTGACAGAGCCCCAGGACAAAGCTTACTAGGGGAACACTCTTCTCCAAAGTTCATTTATGTAGGTGATTTTGGTTTGTTATGGGAAGTTTGGGAATCGCCTTCCTTTTAATTGGTTTATAGAATTAACGGCTCCTTTTCTGGATTTGATAATTAGCGGGTTATATTGGCCTAATATGCTCCTGCATGAGACGTGGTGTTGTAAGTCTGGAAAAGGAGGATGTCTGTGTTTTTTGCAGAATTTATTTGGACATTTGAAGATGTCTCCAATTTGGTTTTGTCCCATTTGTGAATTCTTGGTTGGAGCGGACCCCAGACCTCAGAACCATAAAGGGCAATGGGTTCTATAACTATTTTTCAAGTTATTTTTTAGCCAGAAGCAGATCCTAATGGTTTATATGTCAAAATTTATGTTCCTTTGGATGGCAGAGAAGGCCCCCCTTATTGCCTGTTTCTCAGATCGTTCACAGCTTTTGTGGGAAGTTACTGTGGCGCTGATATGTTTAGGCACGACCCTCCCCCGTGTCGAACACGGGAGAGCGTTGGGGGGGGGATAGATAGAGAAAAAGTGCGTCATGCCGTGAAGCCCCACGGGAAGGATGCGCGAACCTTAGTGCTTTTCCCCGGGGATTAAGGGCCCAAAAGGCGATCCCCCCTTAATCTGAGTAGATGGGTAAAAAAAGTGCGAGGGGGGCCCCATGTAATCCGACCGACTTGATCCTGCCGTGAAGGCGAACCGGGACAACATGGTAGAGGACCAAGAATAAAGGGACCCGGAAGAAGAGACGAAGCCGGCCCGGGAAGGACGTAGGAGAAAGAAGGGGGGCAATTCGGGAAAGACATAAGAACAACAAGAGGGAAGAAAAAACGAAGCAAATGTGACCTTAAGCTATATATCCGAGAGGGGATTTCCAGATCTATATGGTTACGGTATATTGTATAGATAATAGATACTATGATATATTATAAGTATATATATAATATATATCATTGGATATATAATGAAGAGAAAAGCTCCAGATCTAAGGGAAGCAAAAGCAGTTACTGCGGTACGCAGTGGAACCACCGCGCACTAGATGAAAGAAACCAGCATATAAAGGGAACAAAAAAAGCAATCACACGTACCACGTCACATAAGGTGTAAATAAAAAGTGGGGGCCCACCAGAGCATGAGGAACACAATCCGTATTAATGCGACAAGAATCATTAGTCTAATCTCCATAGTTATACCTGTCAATGAGAGAGGAGAGGGCCGGTTTCGCCCCCCTCTCACCTACACCCCCTTACCTACGTTCCAGCTTAAACCTCCCCCCCCCACTCAAAAACCACGACATAAAAAAATCAACGATAAAGACAACAAAGGCGCCCAGCGAGTTTATCTTCAACCCTTCAAAAGTGGACAAGTTACGCTTCGCTAGTATCTCAGAGCCGAGTATGCCCTAACCACGGTGAATCCATATCCCGGAGAGCTAGGAGGACACCGATGCGGAGCTGACGATTGGAGTCACCAACCCCGTACAGTGCCCGTGAAGCCCCTTTCGCTACCTTACCCTCTCGAAGCTTCCGCGGTCTCAGCGACGCCAGGGGGAGAGGCGAGAAATGCGGGAGCATCTAAGAAAAGTCAAAGAGAGAGAGATGGAAGATGAGAGAGAGAGTAGAGAGAAGAGAGAGCAGAGAGAGAGAGAGAATGAGAAGAGGAGAGAGAGGGCGAGAGAGAGAGGACGAGCGCACGAACCATGGCCATCTCTATCTCTTCTCTCTCTCTCTCTCTCTCTATCTCTCTCTGCTCTACTCAGCTCTTCGTCTATCTCTGTGTGTGTGTGTGAGCGCCAGACGTGTCTCATGACCAACGAGCTGACCAGCTCCACCTCACACGTTATAGGGGGGGTTCAGTCTTGTATCAAAGCTCCTGATCAGCAGTAAGTCCCCCGTCAGTCCCCCCTGTGCAGAGGGGCGGGAGACCCTGTTAGTGGTGTGAGCCAGTGAGAGAGATCCCGTTAGCTGCGTGTTAATGGAATGATGAATGTGACGCCTCTCTCTCTCTCTCTCTCTCTCAGAGATGAAACGACCATGGAAGTTTGGTTCTGAACAGGGCTGCACCCTGTCACCCCTTCACTCCCCACTCCGCTCCGCTGGGACGAGCTCTGGGTTCAGCCGCTGTGATCGTGACATTTCTGAATCATCAGAGCTCTTGGCTCAGTGATCAAACACATTTTATTCCTCCCTTGTGGCCCTGTTGATTCTAGTTAGCTGCTTTTTAAAACGTGCTTATACTGTTGGCTGTCTGAACGAAGCCAACCCCAGCCTGACACCAGAGCCATACTGAACACATCATTAGTTAGAATGGAACCCAATCAGGGGTTAGATTCTACTGTACTGTACTGCTGATCTGATCCCAGCTAGCTTCTAGTTTCTGTAGGACGCAGAGCAACGGAGGGAGAGAGAGACAGGACATTCCTCTTTATTAGTCCCTAAACAACAACAGCTATTCTCTCTTTACAGTGGTAGTCATGATTACAGTAGCCAAGCCTGGGTCTGCTGTTCATTGGATATGTGGATAAACTGCGTGGTTGGTTGTGTTGTGGTTGTTATGTAGCTGTAACTGGAATCTCTCTGTGTAGTCTCATCTCTCTCATGTCTGAATGCTTCTGACAACCTGAAACCTTCAGCACATTACCCAGAAACCCCAGCCCCTTTCACCTGTCTGATGTGTTACTGTTTGGAAAGAGTTTTGGTTTTTAGGTCATTTCTGATATTGTATCCTGGCTCGAAAACAAATGCTTGTTTGTTTGGCTGCTGACGTTGCTTTGACAGACGGTTTCTAAACCGTTAACATATTTTTTAACACAACTTCAAAGCACTATGAATAGTAAAGTTTAATTGCCTTGAAATTACAATAAATAAAATGTTATAAAATGTGGGGATGGCCACGTGGCCTAGCCTCTAATCTGTCTCCATCTGAGAGATGGGTTAGCTGTCTTCAGAACAAGGTGACCTAGTCTCTATTCTGTCTGAGAGATGGGTTAGCTGTCTTCAGAACCAGGTGACCTAGCCTCTAATCTGTCTGAGAGATAGGTTATCTGTCTTCAGAACCAGGTGACCTAGTCTCTAATCTGTCTCCACTAAGAGATGGGTTAGCTGTCTTCAGAACCAGGTGACCTAGTCGCTAATCTGTCTGAGATGGGTTAGCTGTCTTCAGAACCAGGTGACCTAGTCTCTAATCTGTCTCCACTAAGAGTTGGGTTAGCTGACTTCAGAACCAGGTGACCTAGTCTCTAATCTGTCTCCAATCTGAGAGATGGGTTAGCTGTCTCCAGAACCAGGTGACCTAGTATCTAATCTGTCTCCACTGAGAGATGGGTTAGCTGTCTTCAGAACCAGGTGACCTAGTCTCTAATCTGTCTCCACTAAGAGTTGGGTTAGCTGACTTCAGATCCAGGTGACCTAGTCTCTAATCTGTCTCCATCTGAGAGATGGGTTAGCTGTCTTCAGAACCAGGTGACCTAGTATCTAATCTGTCTCCACTGAGAGATGGGTTAGCTGTCTTCAGAACCAGGTCATCTAGTCTCTAATCTGTCTGAGAGATGGGTTAGGTGCCTCCAGAACCAGGTGACCTAGTCTCTAATCTGTCTGAGAGATGGGTTAGCTGTCTTCAGAACCAGGTGACCTAGTCTCTAATCTGTCTGAGAGATGGGTTAGGTGCCTCCAGAACCAGGTGACCTAGTCTCTAATCTGTCTCCACTGAGAGATGGGTTAGCTGTCTCCAGAACCAGGTGACCTAGTCTCTAATCTGTCTCCACTGAGAGATGTGTCAACTGTCTTCATAACCAGGTGACCTAGTCTCTAATCTGTCTCCACTGAGAGATGGGTTAGCTGTCTTCAGAACCAGGTGACCTAGTCTCTAATCTGCTCCACTGAGAGATGGGTTAGCTGTCTTCAGAACCAGGTGACCTAGTATCTAATCTGTCTCCACTGAGAGATGGGTTAGCTGTCTTCAGAACCAGGTGGCCTAGTATCTAATCTGTCTCCACTGAGAGATGGGTTAGCTGTCTTCAGAACCAGGTGTCCTAGTATCTAATCTGTTTGAGAGATGGGTTAGCTGTCTTCAGAACCAGGTGACCTAGTATCTAATTTGTCTGAGAGATGAGTTAGCTGTCTTCAGAACCAGGTGACCTAGTCTCTAATCTGTCTCCACTGAGAGATGGGTTAGCTGACTTCAGAACCTGGTGACCTAGTCTCTAATCTGTCTCCACTGAGAGATGGGTCAACTGTCTTCATAACCAGGTGACCTAGTCTCTAATCTGTCTCCACTGAGAGATGGGTTAGCTGTCTTCAGAACCAGGTGACCTAGTATCTAATCTGTCTCCACTGAGAGATGGGTTAGCTGTCTTCAGAACCAGGTGACCTAGTATCTAATCTGTCTGAGAGATGAGTTAGCTGTCTTCAGAACCAGGTGACCTATTCTCTAATCTGTCTCCACTGAGAGATGGGTTAGCTGTCTTCAGAACCAGGTGACCTAGTCTCTAATCTGTCTCCACTGAGAGATGGGTCAACTGTCTTCATAACCAGGTGACCTAGTCTCTAATCTGTCTCCACTGAGAGATGGGTTAGCTGTCTTCAGAACCAGGTGACCTAGTCTCTAATCTGTCTCCACTGAGAGATGGGTTAGCTGTCTTCAGAACCAGGTGACCTAGTCTCTAATCTGTCTGAGAGATGGGTTAGCTGTCTTCAGAACCAGGTGACCTAGTCTCTAATCTGTCTCCACTGAGAGATGAGTTAGCTGTCTTCAAAACCAGGTGACCTAGTCTCTAATCTGTCTGAGAGATGGGTTAGCTGTCTTCAGAACCAGGTGACCTAGTCTCTAATCTGTCTCCACTGAGAGATGGGTTAGGTTTCTTCAGAACCAGGTGACCTAGTCTCTAATCTGTCTCCACTGAGAGATGGGTTAGCTGTCTTCAGAACCAGGTGACCTAGTCTCTAATCTGTTTCCACTGAGAGATGAGTTAGCTGTCTTCAAAACAAGGTGACCTAGTCTCTAATCTGTCTGAGAGATGGGTTAGCTGTCTTCAGAACCAGGTGACCTAGTCTCTTATCTGTCTGAGAGATGGGTTAGCTGTCTTCAGAACCAGGTGACCTAGTCTCTTATCTGTCTGAGAGATGGGTTAGCTGTCTTCAGAACCAGTTGACCTAGTCTCTAATCTGTCTCCACTGAGAGATGGATTAGCTGTCTACATATAGTTTCTTGTGAATTGTTTACCAGCCAATTGAAAAACAAATTCCAATTGACTTAGAAAATGGGGAATCAGTCTACAGTACACTTAGTGTCAGAAGTCCTGTGGAGTAGAGCCACTAGACTGAAGACCAATCTGTTTTGATTTAACACAGCGGAGGTTGGAACATTCTAATAAATTAAACAAAATTAAAGGCGTTGGATTTATCACAAAGAGAACTGAGGAACGCTGCTTTGAAATGTCCTCTTTTATGGGTCCAAAGGCGTATAATAATGTCATATTGGGTGTTAACCCTTTGCTATACAACATGCCAGTCCCAGATGACTTGTCCTAATTGAGCCAGTTGTTTGAGATGGGAGAACCACCAGTAACATTCAGAAACATTATTAAGGCCCGTTATGGAGGGTCTTGTTGTCTCAACAATAAAACATGATTCATATGGGCCTTTTGTTTTATGATGTTATGACACAATCAATAATGAGAAATCAATGTTGACATGAAAAAGCCGTTGGAATGGGGAGGGAGGTATGGATGGAGGGTGGGATGGAGGGTGGGAGGGTGGGAGGGAGGGAGGGAGGGTGGGATGGAGGGAGGGAGGGAGGTATGGAGGGAGGGAGGTATTGCGCAGTAGCTGGGCCAAGCAGCTGAAGAGAAGACCTGGCAGTGCAGTAGACTGATAGATGGGCTTTTGTTCCATCCCTGGCAAGGCTAGGAGTCCAAGACCACAGGTTAGCCGGCCACATGGACAGAGCTGAGAGCCAGAGTGGAGTCCACTCTGGCTCTGCAGTAAACCAGGCGAAGGTTTGGACAGTGGCTGGGTCCTAGTTTGTTCCTGTCACAGTGGATTAGATGGAGTAAGTCTAGGACTGGCCAATGTGTGGGGAGGGAGAGGAGAGGAGAGGAGAGGAGAGGAAGAGGGGAGAGGAGAGGAGAGGAGAGGCAGAGGAGAGGAGAGGAGAGGAGATGGAGGGGACGGTGGGCGTAGAGGAGAGGAGGAGGGGAGGGAGGACGGAGGGAGGAGAGGGGAGGTAGGAGGAGGGGGGGGGGGGAGGGGGGGAGAGGCGGGTAGAATGGGGGAGAGGGAGTAGGAGGAGGGAGGAGAGGGAGAGCGAGGAGGGCTGAGGCGTCGAGAGAGGGGGAGGGAGTGGAGGTGAGAGAGGGGAGAGGAGGGCGGAGGGAGAGAGGGAGAGAGGGGAGAGGAGGGCGGAGGGAGAGATTGAGGGAGGGAGAGGAGAGGAGGTTGTAGTAGAGGGAGAGGCGAGGAGAGGGGCAGGGGGTGTGTGAGGAGTCATTGGTAGAGAACCCCGGGGGCGGAGCGACCCAGGCCTGCAGGTGTTCCCCTAGTCCTCCCTGGAGAGAGGGGAGTAGGGGGGAAGTCTTTATGAGCATAGAAGAAAGAAAGAAAGAAAGAGAGAGTGCATGTGTTTTCCCCAGGCACACCAGCAGCTGCAGCCAGACTATGATTTATGCTTTTCTCAGAACTCTGGGATTTCAAAATGTTACATTTAATCAAACACACAGAGACCAGAGCAAATGTTATAGATGTTCCCCATATAACCGCTGATCTCTTTACCATACTCCCCCTTCCGTCAGTCAGTCAATCAGTCAGTCAGTCAGCCAGCCAGCCAGCCAGTCAGCCCCCCTCACTGTGAGAATACAGGAACATAGAGATGCTTCATCTTAATTTAAACATATTGAGAAAGATGATGAAAAGTGCAGGGATGCATCCTGGGAGAATGCAGCAGGGCTGTAATACTAAACATATTTAGTCTGCTAATGGCTTTTAAACCTGTTGCTCTCTCTCAGATGATTGGCCTTACATGAGACATATTAGAATACAGAGGTCTTAGAGTTTATGTTTACAGAGTGGTTGCTAGAGAAATTACACAAAGTTTGATTACAGTTATAATGTTATATTAATAGTATTATAGTTATCATTGTATTGTGTAAACTTTTTCCAAACTGCATTTTTATAAATGCCCTTACAAGTGAACTACCTTAGTTGACACTTTCTAAACCTATTCAAGCCCTCATCATAATATGTTCCTCAGTAAACTGTGAGACCACGGTACTTTCCCATGCTTGGCAGCACATGTTTGGAGGGTGAAGCATCGACGTACATCTTCTATTAGTTAGTGCAAACAATAGATGATGCTTGTGGTAATTGACAGATGTGTGTGTGTGTGTGGGAATGTTTTGATGCAGGACTTCTAATACTTAATTGTGTCGTTGTTGTGTGTGTGTGTGTGTGTGTGCGTTTTTGTTTATCTGCAGGCATGTGTATGCAGCTGTTGTATGTACTGCAGCCTCTCTGTGTGTGCAGAAGTGTACTGTGTTTGTGAGTGTGTCATTGCGTGTGTGTGTGTTTGTTGAGGTGTGTGTGTTGAGGGAAGCGACCCGGCCGTAGATGTCTGGGACAGGACAGGTGTGTCTTGAGGGAAGCAACCTGGCCGGAGATGTCTGGGACAGGACAGGTGTGTGTTGAGGGAAGCGACCTGGCCGTAGATGTCTGGGACAGGACAGGTGTGTGTTGAGGGAAGCGACCTGGCCGTAGATGTCTGGGACAGGACAGGTGTGTCTTGAGGGAAGCGGCCTGGCCGTAGATGTCTGGGACAGGACAGGTATATGTTGAGGGAAGCTACCTGGCCGTAGATGTCTGGGACAGGACAGGTGTGTCTTGAGGGAAGCGGCCTGGCCGTAGATGTCTGGGACAGGACAGGTGTGTCTTGAGGGAAGTGACCTGGCCGGAGATGTCTGGGACAGGACAGGTGTGTGTTGAGGGAAGCGACTGGCCGTAGATGTCTGGGACAAGGACAGGTGGTGTGTTGAGGGAAGCTACCTGGCCGTAGATGTCTGGGACAGGACAGGTGTGTGTCTTGAGGGAAGTGACCTGGCCGGAGATGTCTGGGACAGGACAGGTGTGTGTTGAGGGAAGCGACCTGGCCGTAGATGTCTGGGACAGGACAGGTGTGTGTTGAGGGAAACGACCTGGCCGTAGATGTCTGGGACAGGACAGGTGTGTCTTGAGGGAAGCGACCTGGCCGTAGATGTCTGGGACAGGACAGGTGTGTGTTGAGGGAAGCGACCTGGCCGTAGATGTCTGGGACAGGACAGGTGTGTGTTGAGGGAAGCGGCCTGGCCGTAGATGTCTGGGACAGGACAGGTATATGTTGAGGGAAGCGACCTGGCCGTAGACGTCTGGGACAGGACAGGTGTGTGTTGAGGGAAGCGACCTGGCCGTAGATGTCTGGTACAGGACAGGTGTGTGTGTTGAGGGAAGCGACCTGGCCGTAGATGTCTGGGACAGGACAGGTGTGTGTGTTGAGGGAGCAGAGGAGAGACTGTCTGGGGTCTTCTTGGGGTCTGTGAGAGCATGGGTAACTCCACTGAGGCCATCTCCATTTTGAAGTAGTCCATTTTCTTCTTCTACTACTTATATGAGTTGGTAAACAAGCTGAAAGGGTTTATACTGCCACCTAGAGTGTGTTGTTGGAACAGGTATAAAGCCAGATTGGTGATTTACTGCCACCTAGAGTGTGTTGTTTGAACAGGTGTAAAGCCAGATTGGTGATTTACTGCCACCTGCAGTTATGGAATGTTTCCTCTCCAGTATAATTAATTGGCTGATCCCTCCTGATAACCTGGATGGAATCATGTGATCCTTCCTTAACCCATAGGAAGTCCCACCCAGCTGACTACTTCAAAATGGTGAAAGTCCTCCAGCGCCCATGCTACAACGGCCTTTTGGGCACTAGAGTCCTCTATCTATCTCTATGGGCTGGCTAGACGTCCAGTATTACAAAATAGCTAGCTAGCTACCGTAGAGGTTTCTCAGACGATCTGATGAGACTCTGAGAAAGATATGGAACTTGTCACTGATCTTAAAAGCGCATCTCGGCAGACATTTTTTATTTAAAAAAATTACAAAATCATTTTTTTCCCCCTGAGCAATGATTTAGCAGTAGAGGTGCATCTCTGCTAAATGAATATATAGAGATTTCACCATGAGGCCAGTGGTGACTTTAAAACAGTTACAGAGTTTAATGGCTGTGATGGGAGAAAACAGGATGGATCAACAACGTTGTAGTTATTCCACAATAGTTACTCCACAAAATAAAAAAAACATTCCATGTAAAAATACTGACAGAAACAAACCCCCCCCAGAAGGCTTTAGAATAAATGATCATAATCAAAACATAATTCCACTTTTACATTATGGGGTATTGTGTGTAGGCCAGTGACACAAAATCTAAATGTAATCCATTTTAAATTCAGGCTGTAACACCACAACAACATGTGGAAAAGGTCAAGGGGTGTGAATCCTTTCTGAAGGCCCTTTATGTACATATAGGTAGGGGTAAAGTGACTAGGAAAGAGGGTAGATAATCGACAGTAGCAGCAGTGTATGTGGTGGTGAGGGGGGGTGTGGCATCAGTATGCATCTCTGCGTGTGTAGGTGTATGTCGTGTGTGTGTGTTGGGGTGTCAGTGTGAGTGTGTGGGTAGAGTCCAGTGTGTGTGCATAGATTCAGTGCAAGAGAGTTAGTGCAAAAAAGGGTCAATGAAGGTAGTCCTGTTAGCCATTTGATTAGCTATTTAGTAGTCTTGTTTAGCAGTCTATGGCTTGGGGTAGAAGCTGTGGCTTAGGTGTACTGGTACCGCTTGCCGTGCGGTAGCAGAGAGAACAGTCTATGTCTTGGGTGGCTGGAGTCTTTAAAAACAATGTGGGCCTTCCTTTGAAACTGCCTGATATAGAGGTCCTGGAGCTCTCTGAAACTGCCTGATATAGAGGTCCTGGAGCTCTCTGAAACTGCCTGATATAGAGGTCCTGGAGCTCTCTGAAACTGCCTGATATAGAGGTCCTGGAGGTCTTTGAAACTGCCTGATATAGAGGTCCTGGAGCTCTCTGAAACTGCCTGATATAGATCCTGGAGCTCTCTGAAACTGCCTGATATAGAGGTCCTGTAGCTCTCTGAAACTGCCTGATATAGAGGTCCTGGAGCTCTCTGAAACTGCCTGATATAGAGGTCCTGGAGCTCTCTGAAACTGCCTGATATAGAGGTCCTGGAGCTCTTTGAAACTGCCTGATATAGAGGTCCTGGAGCTCTCTGAAACTGCCTGATATAGAGGTCCTGGAGCTCTTTGAAACTGCCTGATATTTGGGTCCTGGGAGGCTTCTGAACCGCCTGATATAGATTC
>LR778269.1:49426777-49469057 GCA_902810595.1 Coregonus sp. 'balchen'
CCACTCGGCTAATATAGTGCAGGGTATTCTCTAGGACCCAGGCTGAGCGCTCCACTTCCTCCAGCTCTGCTGTAATATAGTGCAGGGTATTCTCTATGACCCAGGATGAGCGACCTCCACTCCTCAGCTGCTGTAATATAGTGCAGGGTATTCTCTAGGACCCAGGCTGAGCGCTCCACTTCCTCCAGCTCTGCTGTAATATAGTGCAGGGTATTCTCTAGGACCCAGGCTGAGCGCTCCACTTCCTCCAGCTCTGCTGTAATATATATTTCCTGCCAGGGACCATTGTCCAGTTTCTGGGGGACTGTATGTGGCGGTGCCGGCTGTACAGTTAAATGTGCATGTTAACATCTATACACTATACCACGCCACGGCACCCTGGAGTTGAGATGTTAACAACACACTATACCACGCCACGGCACCCTGGAGTTGAGATGTTAACACCACACTATACCACGCCACGGCACCATGGAGTTGAGATGTTAACACCACACTATACCACGCCACGGCAACCTGGAGTTGAGATGTTAACACCACACTGTACCACGCCACGGCACCCTGGAGTTGAGATGTTAACACCACACTGTACCACGCCACGGCACCCTGGAGTTGAGATGTTTAGCCTTAGTCATTCATCACTGTCTCCTCATTGTGTCCTCCAGTCCTTGCTGACTGGTACTGGTAAGAGCAGCTCCTGGGCCTGTGCTGAAGCCCGGGCCCATATTCATAAAGCCTCTCAGAATAGGAGTGCTGATCTAGGATCAATGTTGTCTTTTGGCGACCTGATCCTACATCAGCACTCCTATTCTGAGAGGCTTTATGAATATGGGCCCGGGCTTCTCCCTTGGTGAGTAGGCTACCCGAGCTCCTGCTGGAAGGCGACAGGCGGACAATCAAACTCGGGCACCTGCTTCCCTCCCTCGATCCCTCTCGGCCAGTCAGCCACGTTCCCTCCCGGCTGGCCAGTGAGTAGGCCACGCTGAGCAGTAGTTAACAGGCTGAGGAGAGCGGTAAATGGTGCTGGTAAAACACTACAGGAACAAAGTCCTGAGCAGGCTGCCAGACATGACGGCTTTAAAAGACCACAGCTGCTCTTTTGGGTTCTACTGGCTTCTACTGGCCTGGCTGGTACCATTTGGAGAAATGGAGGGGTGGAGGGGTGGAGGGGTGGAGATATGGAGGGGTGGAGAGATGGAGAGATGGAGGGGTGGAGAGATGGAGGGGTGGAGATATGGAGGGGTGGAGAGATGGAAGGGTGGAGGGGGGAGAGATGGAGGGTGGTAGAGGAGATGGGGGGAGTGGAGAGATGAAGGGATGGAGGGTGGAGAGATGGAGGGGTGGAGGGGTGGAGGGGTGGAGGGGTGGAGGGGTGGAGGGGTGGAGGAGTGGAGAGATGGAGGGGTGGAGGGGTGGAGGGTTTGAGGGGTGGAGGGGTGGAGGATTGGAGAGATGGAGGGGTGGAGGGGTGGAGGGTTGGAGGGGTGGAGAGATGGAGGGGTGGAGGGGTGGAGGGTTTGAGGGGTGGAGGGGTGGAGGATTGGAGAGATGGAGGGGTGGAGGGGTGGAGGGGTGGAGGGGTGGAGGAGTGGAGAGATGGAGGGGTGGAGAGATGGAGGGGTGGAGGAGTGGAGATATGGAGAGATGGAGGGGTGGAGATATGGAGGGGGTGAGGGGTGGAGAGATGGAGGGGTGGAGAGATGGAGGGGTGGAGAGATGAAGGGGTGGAGGGGTGGAGGAGTGGAGGGGTGGAGAGATGGAGGGGTGGAGATATGGAGAGATGGAGGGGTGGAGATATGAAGGAGTGGAGAGATGGAGGAGTGGATAGATGAAGGGATGGAGGGGTGGAGAGTTGGAGGGATGGAGGGGTGGAGAGATGGAGAGATGGAGGGGCGGAGAGATGGAGGGGCGGAGAGCTGATTAGGCATGAAGGGGAATGGAGTCATATGAGTAGAATAGGGTTACTGGTCCTTTACAACCCTTTAACTCAGTGGTTCCCAAACTTGGGGTCCCCTGAGAAAAACTGTAATCTTATCAAAGAAATAAAGGAAGTGTTTTCTCTTCAAATGGGTATAGTTAGAACCTTTACACAATTAGAAGGCACTTTCATGTCCTTATTATGTCAGGACAGCCTGCGGGACCTACAATTGAGTGAATATGAACACAACGTTAATTAGGGAATGTCATTTTTTCAAGTGGGGTTCCCTGCATTTTCTAGCGTCAATTTGGGGTCGTGAGCAGGAAAGTTTGTATAGGTGGTGCATAGACTATTTCAGTCTATTTGGACATGTCATCCAATGTTTCTGTTGTTGTTGTTGTTGTTGACTAAAGGGGAATGCCACAAAGGTTGTTGCTCCTCATTGGCTTGGCACTCATTGGGAATATTGGGAGTGCACATATTTTACATGTGTGAAACATGACTGCTGCTGGCACAGTGAGAGGTTTGTCATCACTAAAACACTTCACCCTCTGACTTATTTTCTCTTCATGAAGTGCCAGCTGGAGAGGAGATGGAGAGGAGGCTCACACAGAGACAGGAAATGGTTTTCCACTTTAGAAAGGAGAGCAGATCCTGACGGTGTTACTAGAAAGACCCTGGGCTGGGAGAGAGCTGAGGGAAGTCTGAAGGCTGATAGAGGAACTCACTGTTGTTGATGACTGACTGTTATCAACACAAGGCTAGCTTTACACTTGGTGTTGGTGTCCTCTATCAGGAGGACTTCATAACTCATAATAATGCATTCATAAGCAGTACAACTTGTGGTTGTTCACAAGCATTTATGAGATGCCTATGAACTGCTTATGAATGCGTTATGTCTGGGTTATGAATGTGTTATGAAGTCCTTATGTCAAACCCACTCAGCCCAGGAGTGTATCCTCCTATCAGAAAGAACTGAACCAGAGCATGTTTCCCTGCAGTAGTTAGATACTATAAATACTCTGCTAGCTGTGTGGCTGTGGTTCCAGGCTTGTTGCTCCTCTGCCTCTCATTTTCCTCCCAGTCTTTGAACTGAAATAACATTTATAAATGGACTCCTGTGTTTTTTAGATAGCATTCTGTTCCAGAGCCGTTTGGCTCAATGGATTTAACAGACGTAGCAGTAGCCAAGTATAATCTACAGAGGCAGAAGATTTAGGAGACTGCCTGCATCCTCTCTCTCTCTCATCAGCCTCTTTTAATCACAAACCATCCCTGTCCTGCGTGTGTGTGTGTCTGTGCGTGTGTGTCTGTGCGTGTGTGTGTGTGTGTTTGTGTGTGTGTGTGCATGCCTGCGTGTAAGCCCAGGGCTTTTTCTACAGAATTTATTACAGCAACTCATATTCACAGCTTGCAGCCAGGGAACTAAAATCAGCCTTTTCAGAATCACCAATAATAACCTGCTTCTGGGTAACATTGTTTACAGTCAAACTCTTGGACAGGAAATGTTGTTTTACAAACTTCTACTTAGCTTTAAAAGTGTATTTGTGCTTTTAACAGGGTTCAGGCTGTTAACGACGTAGGGGTGAGAGTGAAGTTATTAGTCCTGTGAGGCTGTGTGCTGGACGGCTGGTCACAGCAGGCTTCACCGTGTATCCTTGATAGTGCACTACTTTTGAGGGCCCTGGTCAAAAGTAGTACACTATAAAAGGGGAAAGGGTGCCATTTGGGACGCAGTCCGTGGGCAGTGGTGAGGAGCTCCCAATGACCTGTTCAATACCAATACAGGGGAAGTTGGCCATAGCCATGGTGTTTGAAGGAGATGGGGTGGACAAGTCTCTGCTGTAGTGGACACTAAGTGTTGTTGCACTGCGTTCTGTTTGATGGCAGCGGGTGGAAGACTCAGCACAGAGTAATAGCCTGTTAGATTGGTGCCTTGGTTCTGGTCAAATACTCCACCTATCATTTGAGAAAAGAGTGCAGTATTTCTCATAGATTAAAAGTAAATATGCACACTAAAATACAGAGAGAATGAAAAACAGCTTCTATCTCAAGGCCATCAGACTGTTAAATAGCCATCACTAGCACATTAGAGGCTGCTGCTGCCTATTGAAATCACTGGCCACTATAAGAAATGGAACACTAGTCACTTTAATAATGTTTACATATCTTGCACTACTCACCTCATATGTATTTACTGTATTCTATAATATTCTACTGTATCTTAGTCCATGCCGCTCTGACAGTGCTTGTCCATATATGTATATATTCTTAAATTCCATTCCTTACTTAGATTTGTGTGTATTGGGTATATGTTGTGAAATTGTTAGATATTACTTGTTAGATATTACTGCACTGTCGGAGCTAGAAGCACAAGCATTTCGCTACACCCGCAATGACATCTGCTAAACACGTGTATGTGACAAATACACCACCTCAAGCTGAACCTCGGCAAGATGGAGCTGCTCTTCCTCCCAGGGAAGGACTGCCCGCTCCATGATCGGCCATCACGGTTGACAACTCCATTGTGTCCTCCTCCCAGAGTGCAAAGAGCCTTGGCGTGACCCTGGACAACACCCTGTCGTTCACCGCTAATATCAAGGCGGTGACCCGATCCTGCAGGTTCATGCTCTACAACATTAGGAGAGTACGACCCTGCCTTACACAGGAACGGCACAGGTCCTAATCCAGGCACTTGTCATCTCCCGTCTGGATTACTGCAACTCGCTGTTGGCTGGGCTCCCTGCCTGTGCCATTAAACCCCTACAACTTATCCAGAACGCCGCAGCCCGTCAGGTGTTCGACCTTCCCAAGTTCTCTCATGTCACCCCGCTCCTCCGCACACTCCACTGGCTTCCAGTTGAGGCTTGCATCTACTACAAGACCATGGTGCTTGCCTACGGAGCTGTGAGGGGAACGGCACCTCCTTACCTTCAGACTCTGATCAGACCCTACACCTAAACGAGGGCACTACGTTCATCCACCTCTGGCCTGCTAGCTCCCCTACCACTACGAAAGCACAGTTCCCGCTCAGCCCAGTCAAAGCTATTTGCTGCTCTGGCACCACAATGGTGGAACAAGCTCCCCCACGACGCCAGGACAGCGGAGTCACTGACCACCTTCCGGAGACACTTGAAACCCTACCTCTTTAAGGAATACCTGGAATAGTATAAAGTAATCATTTTACCCCTCCCTACCCCACCCCCCCATAAAAAATAAAAAATAAAAAATAAAATAAAAGTGGTTGTCCCACTGGCTATCATAAGTTGAATGCACCAATTTGTAAGTCACTCTGGATAAGAGCGTCTGCTAAATGATGTAAATGTAAATGTAAATAAAATTGGATTTGATTTGATTTAAAATGCTAGCTGTTATCTGAGGGATGAATCCTAACTCTCACTTAAGACAGATTTTTACTTATCAGATTTTGACATCAATGCATGACTAAGTAGAAATGTGACTTAAGTGAAAGTTAGGATTGGTCCCTGAATGGTGTAGTGAATCGGTCCCTCCTCACCATTAGGTAGCCAAGTGAAAGTTAGGATTTGTCCCTGAATGGTTTAGTGCATCGGTCATTTAGAAGAGCACATATTTATCATGTGGTTTTCCTCTCAAAGAGTCAATAATGACAACAGCTATAGAAATACACCTTCTTCTTAGTCACGTGGCTACCCATTAGTATACAGGCCTATTATGACGACTCATATTGTCACAGACAGAGAAATCATTGTGTGTCTTAAATGGCATCCTATTCTATGGGCCATGGTCAGAGTAGTGCACTATATAGGGTGCCATTAGGGATGCAGCCATTATGTTGTGGTGGAGCTGCTAGCCGTCAGGGTGATGGATGGAAGAGGTGTGTGCCAGGATTATGTTTTATGAATGTTAGAGGGCTCCAGGGTCATTCTCCCAAGCACATAATCCACGTTGAAGCGCTTAGCTGGATGAACCAGCGTTTATTAAACACCTAGGAGAGACCATAGTTGACCTGGGGCTTGGTATTGTTACTAACCTAACCATTCATCTAAGGGGAAGACACAAGGGGTAGGAGAGAGCGTAATGAGTACCGATAGAGAGAGAGAGAGAACGATAGGAGAGGAGGAGATGAGGAGAGCTGCGAGGAATCGATCTCTCTATCGGAGAGAGAGAATCCCTCTCTCTCTCTCTCTCTCTCTCTCCCTCCTTCTCTCTCTCTCTCTCTCTCTATCTCACTCTCTCTCTCTCTCCAGCGGTTTTACATTGTACCGCCTAAAATGGCCCTCAAACTCCCAATTCATTATATACATCAAATAAAAATCCATATTGTTACAGATTCATAATTCTTTACAAAGCCATCTGCGACACCCTTTAAAAGTGGTGTCATCATTAGTCCTGCTCTATCTCTGTATTTGTCCTAACCCTTACCCTTTCTGTCAAAGTGAAAAAAGGTAATATATTTTTGGCAATATGTTTTAGATTTGATGGTACACGTGGGAACTGCCTATAAATGGAGGGGTATTGATTTCACATGTGGAGGATTTAGAGCAGCAGGCTGACTCCAGAGAGAGCAGAGCAGAGCAGGGAAGAGGGTAGGACATTCCTCTCCTCTCCCCAGGCCTATACCCCTGGCCTACACCTCAGCCCCTGGCCTATACCCCAGGCCTATACCCCAGGCCTATACCCCAGCCCTATACCCCAGGCCTATACCCCAGCCCCAGCCCTATACCCCAGCCCTATACCCCAGGCCCAGCCCTATACCCCAGGCCTATACCCCAGCCCCAGCCCTATACCCCATCCCTATACCCCAGGCCCAGCCCTATACCCTAGCCCTATACACCAGCCCCAGGCCTATACCCCAGCCCTATACCCCAGCCCCAGCCCTATACCCCAGCCCTATACCCCAGGCCCAGCCCTATACCCCAGGCCTATACCCAAGCCCCAGCCCTATACCCCATCCCTATACCCCAGGCCCAGCCCTATACCCTAGCCCTATACACCAGCCCCAGCCCTATACCCCAGCCCTATACCCCAGGCCCAGCCCTATACCCCAGGTCTATACCCCAGCCCCAGCCCTATACCCCAGCCCTATACCCCAGGCCCAGCCCTATACCCCAGCCCTATACCCCAGGCCCAGCCCTATACCCCAGCCCTATACCCCAGGCCCAGCCCTATACCCCAGGTCTATACCCCAGCCCCAGCCCTATACCCCAGCCCTATACCCCAGGCCCAGCCCTATACCCCGGCCCTTCCTCTCCTCTCCCCAGGCCTATACCCCTGGCCTACACCTCAGCCCCTGGCCTATACCCCAGCCCTATACCCCAGGCCTATACCCCAGCCCTATACCCCAGTCCTATACCTCAGCCCCAGCCCTATACCTCAGGCCTATACCCCAGCCCCAGCCCTATACCCCAGCCCTATACCCCAGGCCCAGCCCTATACCCCAGCCCTATACCCCAAGCCCAGCCCTATACCCCAGCCCTATACCCCAGCTCTAGCCCTAGTCCCAACCCCAGCCTCAGCCCCAGTCCGGCCCCAGCCCCAGTGCTATACCCCAGCCCCAGTCTCAGCCCGGCCCTCTCCTCTCCAGGGATGATGTGCTCAGGGTTGCTCAGAGTCTGGGAGCCATTAAAAACACTATAAAAGTTCCACATCCACAATTATTCAGACTTCAAGATTTATAAATCTCCTCTAAATGCTTATGGTGGATGTATTACTGGGTTGATTGCAGACTTTAACAGATTGTGGTCCGGTAGATGAGGCAGTGTATGACCTGATGGGGTCAGCGCTCTACAGAACCAGGCAGAGGGGTAACAGCTAGTTCTCAGCTCCTGCTGCAGGCAGCGACCTGATGGGGTCAGCCAGAGGGGTAACCAGCCAGAGGGGTAACCAGCCAGAGGGGTAACCAGCCAGAGGGGTAACCAGTCAGAGGGGTAACCAGCCAGAGGGGTAACCAGCCAGAGGGGTAACCAGCCAGAGGGGTAACCAGCCAGAGGGGGTAACCAGTCAGAGGGGTAACCAGCCAGAGGGGTAACCAGCCAGAGGGGTAACCAGCCAGAGGGGTAACCAGCAGAGGGGTAACCAGTCCAGAGGGGTAACCAGCCAGAGGGGTAACCAGCCAGAGGGGTAACCAGCCAGAGGGGTAACCAGCCAGAGGGGTAACCAGCCAGAGGGGTAACCAGCCAGAGGGGTAACCAGCCAGAGGGGTAACCAGCCAGAGGGGTAACCAGCCAGAGGGGTAACCAGTCAGAGGGGTAACCAGCCAGAGGGGTAACCAGCCAGAGGGGTAACCAGCCAGAGGGGTAACCAGCCAGAGGGGTAACCAGTCAGAGGGGTAACAGGCAGCCTGCCCATGTCAAATAAAGACATTGAAAGGCTTAGATCTTCTACAACATCCTCATGTCATCTGAGGTCACTCTGCTAGTAATGTGGGGACATAAAGTGTTGCCCAGACAACGTTGTAACAACTATTTACTACCTCCTCTTGGTCCCCATCGGGACATGAGGCCACAACAAGCTCCCTCCACTGCTTTCTGTCCTTGGCAACAAGTTGTGCTTCGCTCCAACAATGTTTTACTGTAGTTTTCCTGCTGGATCCAGTCAGTGGGTCTGGGATAGGCCTGGAGAACTGAGGTTACGTCCCAAATTGCACCCTATTTCCTATATAGTGCACTACTTTTGACGAGGGCTCCCATAGGGCTGTGGTCTAAAGTAGTGCATCTAGAGAATAGGGTGCAATTTGGGACGCGGCCTGGGACTGTTCACACTCCGCTCTGCATGGCTAATTACTGTGTTTGTATTTGCTGTTGGTTCGTTGTACAGGTATATCTGGGACCGACTGGCTGACTGGCTGGCTGACCGACTGGCTGACTGGCTGACTGGCTGACTGACCGACTGGCTGACTGGCTGGCTGACTGACTGGCTGACTGGCTGACTGGCTGACTGGCTGACTGGCTGGCTGACCGACTGGCTGACTGACCGACTGACCGACTGGCTGACTGGCTGGCTGACCGACTGGCTGACTGACCGACTGACCGACTGGCTGACTGGCTGGCTGACCGACTGGCTGACTGGCTGACTGACCTACTGGCTGACTGGCTGGCTGACCGACTGGCTGACTGGCTGACTGACCGACTGGTTGACTGGCTGACTGACCGACTGGTTGACTGGCTGACTGACCGACTGGCTGACTGGCTGGCTGACCGACTGGCTGACTGGCTGACTGACCGACTGGCTGACTGGCTGGCTGACCGACTGGCTGACTGGCTGACTGACCGACTGGCTGACTGGCTGACTGACCGACTGGTTGACTGGCTGACTGACCGACTGGCTGACTGGCTGGCTGACCGACTGGCTGACTGGCTGACTGACCGACTGGCTGACTGAGTGACTGGCTGGCTGTTTCCCCAGTCAACAGACCTTGACAAAATGACCGCAGGGAGGAAGCAGAGCTAACTGGTCTCCATTACTGCAGCCTGCAGTCACACAGGACTAATCATCTCCATGATCCAGCTCCACCAATGCAGCTGGGGAGCATCTGACATGCAGTGGCATAGCTGCAGTCTGGACCTATTGCATTAGAGGATCATAGGATTATAATGTTAGGTGAGGTTAACAGGTGTAAACCCAGGTAGCATCCTAACTATCTGGATTATAATGTTAGGTGAAGTTAACAGGTGTAAACCCAGGTAGCATCCTAACTATCTGGATTATAATGTTAGGTGAGGTTAACAGGTGTAAACCCAGGTAGCATCCTAACTATCTGGATTATAATGTTAGGTGAGGTTAACAGGTGTAAACCCAGGTAGCATCCTGACTATCTGGATTATAATGTTAGGTGAGGTTAACAGGTGTAAACCCAGGTAGTATCCTAACTATCTGGATTATAATGTTAGGTGAGGTTAACAGGTGTAAACCCAGGTAGCATCCTGACTATCTGGATTATAATGTTAGGTGAGGTTAACAGGTGTAAACCCAGGTAGCATCCTGACTATCTGGATTATAATGTTAGGTGAAGTTAACAGGTGTAAACCCAGGTAGCATCCTAACTATCTGGATTATAATGTTAGGTGAGGTTAACAGGTGTAAACCCAGGTAGCATCCTGACTATCTGGATTATAATGTTAGGTGAAGTTAACAGGTGTAAACCCAGGTAGCATCCTAACTATCTGGATTATAATGTTAAGTGAGGTTAACAGGTGTAAACCCAGGTAGCATCCTGTGACTATCTGGATTATAATGTTAGGTGAGGTTAACAGGTGTAAACCCAGGTAGCATCCTGACTATCTGGATTATAATGTTAGGTGAGGTTAACAGGTGTAAACCCAGGTAGCATCCTGACTATCTGGATTATAATGTTAGGTGAGGTTAACAGGTGTAAACCCAGGTAGCATCCTGACTATCTGGATTACCCCGGCAAATTCAGCTGCTACTTCACCTAGAATAGGTGTACAGAAATATTGGCAGAGATGGCTAAGATTAATTGTTCTTTATATCAATATATTCAATTCTATTGAAGTGCATGAACTGTAGATGCAATACCGAAGACATACAGTAGACAGTTGTGTGCCTTTCCAAATCATGTCCAATCAATTGCATTTACCATAGGTGGACTCCAATCAAGTTGTAGAAACACCTCAAGGATGATCAATGGAAACAGGATGCACCTGAGCTCAATTTAGAGTCTCATAGCAAAGGGTCTGAATACTTATGTAAATAAGGTATTTCTGTTTTTTATTTGTAATACATTTCCTAAACGTTTTCACTTTGTCATTATGGGGTATTGTGTGTAGATTGATTTTGACATTGTAGAATAATAGTTAAGACATCAAAACTATGAAATAATCAAATGGAATCATGTAGTAACCAAAAAAGTGTAAAACAAATCAAAATATATTTTATATTTGAGATTCTTCAAATAGCCACCCTTTGCCTTGATGACAGCTTTGCACACTCTTGGCATTCTCTCAACCAGCTTCATGAGGTAGTCACCTGGAATGCATTTCAATTAACAGGTGTGCCTTCTTAAAAGTACATTTGTGGAATTTCTTTCCTTCTTAATGCGTTTCAGCCAATCAGTTGTGTTGTGACAAGGTAGGGGGGTATACAGAAGATGGCCCTATTTGGTAAAAGGCCAAGTCCATATTATGGCAAGAGCAGCTCAAATAAGCAAAGAGACACAACAGTCCATCATTACTTTAAGACATGAAAGTCAGTCAATACGGACAATTTCAAGAACTTTGAAAGTTTCTTTAAGTGCAGTCGCAAAAACCATCAAGCGCTATGATAAAACTGGCTCTCATGAGGACTGCCACAGGAATGGAAGACCCAGAGTTACCTCTGCTGCAGAGGATAAGTTCATTAAAGTTACCAGCCTCAGAAATTGCAGCCCAAATAAATGCTTCACAGAGTTGAAGTAATAGACACATCTCAACATCCACTGTTCAGAGGAGACTGCGTGAATCAGGCCTTCATGGTCGAATTGCTGCAAAGAAACCACTACAAAAAGGACACCAATAAGAAGAAGAGACTTGCTTGGGCCAAGAAACACGAGTAATAGACATTAGACCGGTGGAAATCTGTCCTTTGGTCTGGAGTCCAAATTGGAGAATTTTGGTTCCAACCGCCGTGTCTTTGTGAGATGTGGTGTGGGTGAACGGATGATCTCAACATGTGTAGTTCCCACCGTAAAGCATGTAGGAGGAGGTGTTATGGTGCTTTGCTGGAGACACTGTCTGTGATTTTATTTAGAATTCGATGCACACTTAACCAGCATGGCTACCACAACATTCTGCAGCGATACGTCATCCCATCTGGTTTGGGCTTAGTGGGACTATCATTTGTTTTTCAACAGGACAATGACCCAACACACCTCCAGGCTGTGTAAGGGCTATTTGACCAAGAAGGAGAGAAGTGATGGAGTGCTGCATCAGATGACCTGGCCTTCACAATCCCCCGACCTTAACCCAATTGAGATGGTTTGGGATGAGTCGGACCGCAGAGTGAAGGAAAAGCAGCCAACAAGTGCTCAGCATATGTGGGAACTCCTTCAAGACCATTGGAAAAGCATTCCAGGTGAAGCTGGTTGAGAGAATGCCAAGAGTGTGCAAAGATGTCATCAAGGCAAAGGGTGGCTATTTGAAGAATCTCAAATATAAATGTGGTTACTACATGATTCCATATGTGTTATTTCATAGTTCTGATGTCTTCACTATTATTCTACAATATAGAAAATAGTCAAAATAAAGAAAAACCCTTGAATGAGTAGGTGTGTCCAAACTTTTGACTGGTACTGTATATTAAGACATATAGGGTTATTTCTACTGTTAAGTACATTAAGACATATAGGGTTATTCCTACTGTTAAGTACATTAAGACACATAGGGTTATTCCTACTGTTAAGTACATTAAGACATATAGGGTTATTCCTACTGTTAAGTACATTAAGACATATACGGTTATTTCTACTGTTAAGTACATTAAGACATATACGGTTATTTCTACTGTTAAGTACATTAAGACATATAGGGTTATTCCTACTGTTAAGTACATTAAGACATATAGGGTTATTTCTACTGTTAAGTACATTAAGACATATGGGTTATTTCTACTGTTAAGGACATTAAGACATATACAGTGGGGAAAAAAGTATTTAGTCAGCCACCAATTGTGCAAGTTCTCCCACTTAAAAAGATGAGAGAGGCCTGTAATTTTCATCATAGGTACACGTCAACTATGACAGACAAATTGAGAAGAAAAAAATCCAGAAAATCACATTGTAGGATTTTTAATGAATTTGTTTGCAAATTATGGTGGAAAATAAGTATTTGGTCACCTACAAACAAGCAAGATTTCTGGCTCTCACAGACCTGTAACTTGTTCTTTAAGAGGCTCCTCTGTCCTCCACTCATTACCTGTATTAATGACACCTGTTTGAACTTGTTATCAGTATAAAAGACACCTGTCCACAACCTCAATCAGTCACACTCCAAACTCCACTATGGCCAAGACCAAAGAGCTGTCAAAGGACACCAGAAACAAAATTGTAGACCTGCACCAGGCTGGGAAGACTGAATCCGCAATAGGTAAGCAGCCTGGTTTGAATAAATCAACTGTGGGAGCAATTATTAAGAAATGGAAGACATACAAGACCACTGATAATCTCCCTCGATCTGGGGCTCCACGCAAGATCTCACCCCGTGGGGTCAAAATGATCACAAGAACGGTGAGCAAAAATCCCAGAACCACACGGGGGGACCTAGTGAATGACCTGCAGAGAGCTGGGACCAAAGTAACAAAGCCTACCATCAGTAACACACTATGCCGCCAGGGACTCAAATCCTGCAGTGCCAGACGTGTCCCCCTGCTTAAGCCAGTACATGTCCAGGCCCGTCTGAAGTTTGCTAGAGTGCATTTGGATGATCCAGAAGAGGATTGGGAGAATGTCATATGGTCAGATGAAACCAAAATAGAACTTTTTGGTAAAAACTCAACTCGTCGTGTTTGGAGGACAAAGAATGCTGAGTTGCATCCAAAGAACACCATACCTACTGTGAAGCATGGGGGTGGAAACATCATGCTTTGGGGCTGTTTTTCTGCAAAGGGACCAGGACAACTGATCCGTGTAAAGGAAAGAATGAATGGGGCCATGTATCGTGAGATTTTGAGTGAAAACCTCCTTCCACCAGCAAGGGCATTGAAGATGAAACGTGGCTGGGTCTTTCAGCATGACAATGATCCCAAACACACCGCCCGGGCAACGAAGGAGTGGCTTCGTAAGAAGCATTTCAAGGTCCTGGAGTGGCCTAGCCAGTCTCCAGATCTCAACCCCATAGAAAATCTTTGGAGGGAGTTGAAAGTCCGTGCCCAGGACAGCCCCAAAACATCACTGCTCTAGAGGACATCTGCATGGAGGAAGGGGCCAAAATACCAGCAACAGTGTGTGAAATCCTTGTGAAGACTTACAGAAAACGTTTGACCTGTGTCATTGCCAACAAAGGGTATATAACAAGTATTGAGAAACTTTTGTTATTGACCAAATACTTATTTTCCACCATAATTTGCAAACAAATTCATAAAAAATCCTACAATGTGATTTTCTGAATTGTTTTTCTCTCATTTTGTCTGTCATAGTTGACGTGTACCTATGATGAAAATTACAGGCCTCTCTCATCTTTTTAAGTGGGAGAACTTGCACAATTGGTGGCTGACTAAATACTTTTTTTCCCCACTGTAGGGTTATTCCTACTGTTAAGGACATTAAGACACTAGAGAACATAACAAAGTAAGTGAGAACATCCATGTTGTTTCTGGTCCTCCCTGGTTAACTAGGGGGGAGGGACAGACAGGGAGGTTAACTGTTACATCCATGATTTCCTGGGTTAACTGGGCGGGAGGGACAGACAGGGAGGTTAACTGTTACGTCCATGATTTCATTGAGTTGTGAAACCAACATGAGCAATGCTGCTGAACCTAATCAGGAGTCAGATGAACGGCCGCGCTGAGTCTCGGGGGGATGGAGGGAGGGAGGGATGGAGGGAGGGATGGATGGACGGAGGGAGGGAGGGAGGGAGGGAGGGAGGGAGGAGGGAGGAGGGAGGGAGGGGAGGGAGGGAGGGAGGGAGGGAGGGAGGGAGGGAGGGAGGGAGGGAGGGAGGGAGGGAGGGAGGGAGGGAGGGATAAACCCAGAAGACCAGGAGCCCTCGTCCATGTTTACACCAATCTGTTATGAGTGATGTCACCAGGTTGTAAAAAGATACAGTTCTCGGGGGTCCTTGTTTCTCTCTGAGAAAATAAACAAGTTTCAAGTTTTATTGGTGGTCTGTACGGGATATGCTTACTTGTTGAGTAAGGCAGCCCCCCGCACCTCTCTGATTCAGAGGGGTTTGGTTAAATGAATGCCTTCAGTTGGCTTCCCCTTTCCATTCCCCTTTCCTTCTGGACAATGCAACAACAAGAAATAATACAAGATAAGAATAGCAGCATAAAGTAAATGTCTCAGTAGAATAGGAAACATTTTAGCATCAGTATAAAACAGGCTTCCTTAGGCACCATTTCGAGTAAATGTCCTGGATGGGGTGTGGGGGAGGGGGGGGGGGGGGGGGGGTACGGGTGGGTGTACGGTCCCAATGATGTCTTCACCACCCGATGGAGGGCCTTGCGGTCGTGGACGGAGCAATTCCCGTACCAGGCTATGATGCAACCGGTCAGGATGGTGTAGCAGTAGTATTTGGTCATCTTGGTCAGCAGCAACAGGTAAGCCCGCAGTGTGGGGAACAAAGGAGTGAATGTAGTATTGCAGATCTGAGAGGCTGAGAGAGATCAGTGTGTAGCTTCCCATTCATGATCCAGAAAGGTTTGTCGGGAGTAGGAAATGATTGCACAAACATTCTGAGCAAACAAAGTAAACATTTATGAAAAACAAGACAAGAGAGAGGCCTGGGTCTGGTCTGGTGTGCTGTGGCATAGAGAGAGAGAGGGGAGAGAGAGGCCTGGGTCTGGTCTGGGTCTGGTCTGGTGTGGCCTAGCATAGAGAGAGAGAGGGGAGAGAGAAGTCTGGGTCTGGTCTGGTGTGCTGTGGCCTAGCATATAGAGAGAGAGGGGAGAGAGAAGTCTGGGTCTGGTCTGGTGTGCTGTGGCCTAGCATAGAGAGAGAGAGGGGAGAGAGAGGCCTGGGTCTGGTCTGGTGTGGTCTGCTGTGGTCTAGCATAGAGAGAGAGGGGGGAGAGAGAGGCCTGGGTCTGGTCTGGGTCTGGTCTGGTTTGGTGTGGTGTGGCCTAGCATAGAGAGAGAGAGGGGAGAGAGAGGCCTGGGTCTGGTCTGGGTCTGGTCTGGTCTGGTCTGGTGTGGCTTAGCATAGAGAGAGAGAGGGGAGAGAGAGGCCTGGGTCTGGTCTGGTCTGGTATGGTGTGGTCTAGCATAGAGAGAGAGAGGGGAGAGAGAGGCCTGGGTCTGGTCTGGATCTGGTCTGGTCTGGTCTGGTGTGGTGTGACCTAGCATAGAGAGAGAGAGGGGAGAGAGAGACCTGGGTCTGGTCTGGTGTGGTGTGGCCTAGCATAGAGAGAGAGAGGGGAGAGAGAGGCCTGGGTCTGGTCTGGGTCTGGTCTGGTGTGGTCTGGGATAGAGAGAGAGAGGGGAGAGAGAGGCCTGGGTCTGGTCTGCTGTGGCCTAGTGTAGTAAAACATAGCCTGGGCTGAGGAGAGTACAGTGCAGCCAGCTCTAGGAGGGCTGTGGGGATCAGTAACTGGCCAGGTGCTGCTCTGCTCAGCCCTAACCTTCCTCAGCCCCAGCCTGATACAGCCCCCAGGCCCCCAGCCCCGGCCTGCACCCGGCCCAGGCCTTCCTCCGCCAGCCAAGCAGGGTCTCTGGTGTGGAAGAGCCGGGTTGGGCTATAAAATACCAAACATTAATGATCCATGGGGGTCACCTCTTAACACGTGTCTGTCTTCTTTGGCCCTGGGAAATAGATAGATAAATAGAGAGAGAGAGAGAGAGAGAGAGAGAGAGAGAGAGAGAGAGAGAGAGAGAGAGAGAGAGAGAGAGAGAGAGAGACAGAGAGACAGAGAGAGAGAGATTGAATCACCTTGTCTTCCTCCGCTCCTCTCCATCTCTCAGGAATCATCCCAGAAACACACTCATTGTTCCCCCTTTGGAATTTCATAAATATCCAGCCTGTATCTGTATTTGATGGTTCTCATGGTGCTGGGTGGCTGGGCCTGTGTTGAGTCCTGCTCCAGAAGGTCCAGGGCTTATGGTGTGAGGCTGTTCCAGAGGTCCTGAACTGGGGTATGGACCTGGACCAGAGAGCTCTCTCTCTCTCTCTCTCTCTCTCTCTCTCTCTCTCTCTCTCTCTCTCTCTCTGTCTCTCTCTCTCTCTGTCTCTCTCTCTCTCTCTCTCTCTCTCGCTCTCTCTCTCTCTCTCTCTCTCTCTCTCTCTCTCTCTCTCTCTCTCTCTCAATTTGACCAGTGCTGGGCCCTCTGGTCTTTTCCATAGAAGTAACATTGTTCTGGAAGCCTCCTTCCCTGCTCTGCTCCCCCTCCTGGTCTCAGCCCTCCCCTGGCTGGACCTTTTATTGCCTTCTTCGGGCCTCACAGAACTTGGCCGGTGCCATTCCGGCACTTTCCCACTAATGAAGAGCACATTCTGGCGGAGCAGATCGAGGGGACCGCCTGGCCCACCCCAGCCTAGCCCAGTGCAGAGAGCAGCGGTGCCTTGGATAGCCCTTAATGGGAATTTCCCTGTTCCCTGCCCTGGACCCTGGCAGCTCTGCTGCTGCCACTCTGTGTGAGTCATGTTCTGGACAGGGAGACGTCAGCTGGGAGGCGGTTGATTCATGGTCCCGACTCACGACGCTGGTCAAGTATTTAGTGTTGTATGCATTGCAGGTGTTGGAACCAGTTCAGGGAACAGAAACGGAATCAGGAACGAAAGTGATCTCTAGTGTTCTGGAACAGAACCGTTATTTTCAAATCTTGAAAACCGGTTAATAATATTCATTTTTGTTCCCAAAATATTGCTAATGTCTAGTATATAATTCTGTAATACAGTGAAGTAATAGTAATAGCCTTTCACATTCCAGTTGACGTCACGTCGTGATGCTCAGCACGTCAAGCCTCCTCCATGTCCACCCCTCTCTCTCTCGCTCTCTCCCCACCGCTTCTCGTGCCTGTACTTATCTGTCTATCAAACATGTTCCATAGCAAGCTGCTCTATCCACACTAATTGGTGGAGTAAATTAATCAGCTAAAAATGTAAACAATTATGTTGATTTCACAGGGTAAAGATTTACGTAAAATAACTATATGAATAAAAATAAAACATTCAGAACTTTATTATGCTGGTTAGAACACTGGAACGGAAGAAAATAAATCGGGGTTCTGCTGGGAACGGAACGATTGGAAAATAATTTTGGTTCCAGCCCCTGGAGCATTCTACTCTTACCGCCCCATTCGCTTCACATGAAGTGTGACTGTCTGGCTTAGCTACCTAGCTGACGTTAGCTAGCTAGCTAACTAATGAGCAAGTGCACAGGATGAAACCAACAAAAAATGCTTCTTCACAAAACTCCTTAGCTAGATTTAATACATTTTAAGACTTGCTTTAGAAAAAAATAAATGCATTATGCAGCTTTCTTGTTTTAGTTAGAACATTCTGATGAAAAGGGGGAGGAGCATACCAGGAAGTAGATGAACGACATTCTGTCCTGTGAGTTTTCACCTTAACAACTAAGGGTTTAATCTGTATGAATAAAAGCTGTTGCCTGACAACTACACACTGTCTCCAGTCAACAACCATCATAATGACTCGCTCTTTTATGTCCTGAGAAGGTTTTCAACAACTGATACTCTGGAAGATCTTAATCACAATGGAAAAATAATCTTTATTGCAGAACCCAGCGACGATGAGATTGCCTCAGTCCTTAAATCAACCTTGAAGGGTCTGTCTGACTGGTCGGCCTGGACTATCTGCAGTTTATAGGAGGATCCACCGGGACGTAAAAGCTGGGAACATTCTCCTCAACACGGAAGGTCATGCGAAACTGGCTCGCACAAACACACACACACGCACACACGCGCGCACACACGCACGCACACACACACACACACACACACACGCATACACACTGGCTGATATCTGCGTGGCTGGACAGTAACTGACGGTGAGTCTAAATCCATAGGGCCCTCAACTCTCTCTTAAAACCAAAACATCACCAAAGCACTTTTATTTTTGAATCAAAATGTTTCAGGTCTCCTGAGAACGTGGTATGGGATATTTTTACCCCGTTTTTATTTCTATATTAAGTTAGAAAGCCACAGTTAGATAAAACACCAGCTGGATACAGCAGTGTCAATTTGAACTGTTTATTTCCGCAGCGAAGTGAATATCATATGAAGTGCAGGTTAGGGTTTAGTTGTATTTTACTTCCCCTCCAGTGTCTCTTCATCAAGCCAGTTTGGATCCACCTTGACGGAGCACTGTCTAGAGGCCGAGTCTATGGTGAGGATATGGCTTCGTCTTTTTCACAGGAAAGATTCTGATTCTCTAAGCTGTTATGTTGCTCCCATGATGAACACCAGTATTGTTTTCCTGCTTGTGTGTAGCTACATACCGTCACATGCTCAGAATACAATGGGTGTAAACTTTACTGTGAAATGCTTGCTTACGAGTCCTTCCCAACGATACAGAGTAACAAAAAATATATATATAGAAAAATAGTAACACAAGAGGACAAATACACAATAATGAAGCTACAGGATGTTTACATACACTTAGGTTGGAGTCATTAAAACTCGTTTTTCAACCACTCCACAAATTTCTTGTTAACAAACTATAGTTTTGGCAAGTCGGTTAGGACATCTACTTTGTGCATGACACAAGTCATTTTTCCAACAATTGTTTACAGACAGATTATTTCACTTATAATTCACTGTATCACAATTCCATTGGGTCAGAAGTTTACATACACTAAGTTGACTGTGCCTTTAAACAGCTTGGAAAATTCCAGAAAATGATGTCATGGCTTTAGAAGCTTCTGATAGGCTAATTGACATAATTTGAGTCAATTGGAGGTGTACCTGTGGATGTATTTCAAGGCCTACCTTCAAAATCAGTGTCACGCCCTGGCCTATAGAACTCTAGCTAGTTTGGTCAGGGTGTGAATATATTCTAGGTTTTGTATTTATATGTTTGGCCGGGTGTGGTTCCCAATCAGAGGCAGCTGTCACTCGTTGTCTCTGATTGGGGATCATACTTAGGCAGCCAGTTTTCCTGCCTGCGTTGTGGGATTTTGTTATGTTCATGTTTAGGCTTGTGTGTTAGCCTTTGGACCGTCACGGTTAAGTTTGTTGTTTTGGTTACTGTTTCGTGTGTTTATTAGTTAATAAACATGTTCGATGTTCACGCTGCTCCTTGGTCCGTCCCGTTCCTTAACGTACGTGACAATCAGTGCCTCTTTGATTGACATCATGGGAAAATCCAAAGAAATCAGCCAAGACCTCAGAAAGAAAATTGTAGGTTCATCCTTGGGAGCAATTTCCAAACGCCTGAAGGTACCACGTTCATCTGTACAAACAATAGTACGCAAGTATAAAAACCATGGGACCACGCAGCCATCATACCGCTCAGGAAGGAGACGTGTTCTGTCTCCTAGAGATGAATGTACTTTGGTGCGAAAAGTGCAAATCATTCCAAGAACAACAGCAAAGGACCTTGTGAAGATGCTGGAGGAAATAGGTACAAAAGTATCTATAGCCACAGTAAAACAAGTCCTATATCGACATAACCTGAAAGGCCGCTCAGCAAGGAAGAAGCCACTGTTCCAAAACCGCCATAAAAAAGCCAGACTACGGTTTGCAACTGCACATGGGGACAAAGATCGTACTTTTTGGAGAAGTGTCCTCTGGTCTGATGAAACAAAAATATAACTGTTTGGCCATAATGACCATCGATATGTTTGGAGGAAAAAGGGGGTCGCTTGCAAGCCGAAGAACACCGTCCCAACCGTGAAGCACGGGGGTGGCAGCATCATGCTGTGGGGGTGCTTTGCTGCAGGAGGGACTGGTGCACTTCACAAAATAGATGGCATCATGAGGAAGGAAAATTATGTGGATATATTGAAGCAACATCTCAAGACATCAGTCAGGAAGTTAAAGCTTGGGTCTTCTAAATGGACAATGACCCCAAGCATACTTCCAAAGTTGTGGCAAAATGGCTTAAGGACAACAAAGTCAAGGTATTGGAGTGGCCATCACAAAGCCCTGACCTCAATCCTATAGAAAATGTGTGGGCAGAACTGAAAAAGCGTGTGCGAGCAAGGAGGCCTACAAACCTGACTCAGTTACACCAGCTCTGTCAGGAGGAATGGGCCAAAATTCACCCAACTTATTGTGGGAAGCTTGTGGAAGGCTACCCGAAACGTTTGACCCAAGTTAAACAATTGAAAGGCAATGCTACCAAATATTAATTGAGTGTACGTAAACTTCTGACCCACTGGGAATGTGATGAAAGAAATAAAAGCTAAAATAAATAATTCTCTCTACAAGTATTCTGACATTTCACATTCTTAAAATAAAGTGGTGATCCTAACTGACCTAAGACAGGGAAGTTTTACTAGGATTAAATGTCAGGAATTGTGAAAAACTGAGTTTAAATGTTTTTGGCTAAGGTGTATGTAAACTTCCGACTTCAACTGTATATTTTATTTTTATTTTATTTTACCTTTATTTAACTAGGCAAGTCAGTTAAGAACAAATTCTTATTTACAATGATGGCCTCCCTATATACACGGAGTACCAGTACCAGATCAATGTGCAGGGGTAATAGCTATATACAGGGAGTACCAGTACCAGATCAATGTTCAGGGGTAATAGCTATATACAGGGTGTACCAGGACCAGATCAATTTGCAGGGGTAATAGCTATATACAGGGATTACCAGTACCAGATCAATGTGCAGGGGTATGAGGTATTTGAGGTAGATATGTACAGTGCCTTCAGAAAGTATTCACACTAAGCACTCACCCCTTAGGGGGCCCCATGTTGAGGTTCAGCATGGCGGATATGTTGTTGCCTACCTTCACCACCTGGGGGCGGCCCGTCAGGAAGTCCAGGATCCAGTTGCAAAGGGAGATGTTCAGTCCCAGGGTCCTGAGCTTGGTGATGAGCTTGGAGAGCACTATGGTGTTGAATGCTGAGCTGTAGTTTATGAACAGCATTCACACATAATTATTTCCCCTCTTGTCCAGGTGGGAGAGGGCAGTGTGAAGTGCTATTGAGATTGCGTCATCTGTGGATCTGTTGGGGCAGGAATGCTAATTGGAGTGGATCCAGGATGTCTGGGATGATGGTGTTGATGTGTGTCATGACCAGCCTGTCTAAGCCCTTCATAATGTGGTCCTCTGTAGCTCAATTGGTAGAGCATGGCGCTTGTAACGCCAGGGTAGTGGGTTCGATCCCCGGGACCACCCATACGTAAAAATTGATGCACACATGACTGTAAGTCGCTTTGGATAAAAGCGTCTGCTAAATGGCATATTATTATTATAATTACAGATGTGAGTGCTACGGGGCGATAGTCATTTAGACAGGTTACCTTGGAGCTCTTGGGAGCAGGGACAATGGTGGTCAGCTTGAAACATGTTGGGATTACAGACTGGGACAAGGAGAGATTGGAAATGTCTGTGAAGACACTTGCCAGATGGTCTGCGCATGCTCTGAGAACGCGCCCTGGGTTTCCGTCTGCGAGTGTTAACCTGTTGAAAAGTTTTACTCACATCGGTCCCGGAGAACGAGATCACACAGTCATCCGGAACAACAGCTAGTAAAGATGGCGCCAACGGAGAAGGCCGACATTTTACGAGTTCCAACCCATCTTTGCTATTTAGTGACTTCTTACGTGTTTCGTGCATATGACTGCCAAGCACTTCTGGACATCAGATCGACAGTTACTAACCTAGATTTCGACTTCAAATCCGACTTCAATTCCCCCCCCCCCCCTCCCCAAACTCAATAATTTGTAGAGCCACCTTTTGCAGCAATTACAGCTGCAAGTCTCTTGGGGTATGTCTCTATAAGCTTGGCACATCTAGCCACTGGGATTTTTGCCCATTCTTCAAGGCAAAACTGCTCCAGCTCCTTCAAGTTGGATGGGTTCCGCTGGTGTACAGCAATCTTTAAGTCATACCACAGATTCTCAATTAGATTGAGGTCTGGGCTTTGACTCTGCCATTCCAAGACATTTAATGTTTCCCCTTAAACCACTCGAGTATTGCTTTAGCAGTATGCTTAGGGTCATTGTCCTGCTGGAAGGTGAACCTCTGTCCCAGTCTCAAATCTCTGGAAGACTGAAACAGGTTTCTCTCAAGAATTTCCCTGTATTTAGCGCCATCCATCACTCCTTCAATTCTGATCAGTTTCCCAGTCCCTGCCGATGAAAAACATCCCCACAGCATGATGCTGCCACCACGATGCTTCACTGTGGGGATGGTGTTCTCGGGGTGGATGGTGTTCTCGGCGTTTTCCTTGATGGCCAAAAAGCTCAATTTTAGTGTCTGTTTGGGGAGTCTCCCACATGCCTTTTGGCGAACACCAAACGTGTTTGCTTATTTTTTTCTTTAAGCAATGGCTTTTTTCTGGCCACTCTTCCGTAAAGCCCAGCTCTGTGGAGTGTACGGCTTAAAGTGGTCCTATGGACAGATACTACAATCTCCACTGTGGAGCTTTGCAGCTCCTTCAGGGTTATCTTTGGTCTCTTTGTTGCCTCTGATTAATGCCCTCCTTGCCTGGTCCGTGAGTTTTGGTGGGCGGCCCTCTCTTGGCAGGTTTGTTGTGGTGCCATATTCTTTCCATTTTTAATAATGGATTTAATGGTGCTCCGTGGGATGTTCAAAGTTTCTGATATTTTTTTATAACCCAACCTTGATCTGTACTTCTCTACAACTTTGTCCCTGACCTGTTTGGAGAGCTCCTTGGTCTTCATGGTGACACTTGCTTGGTGGTGCCCCTTGCTTAGTGATGTTGCAGACTCTGGGGCCTTTCAGAACAGGTGTATATTTACTGAGATCATGTGACAGATCATGTGACACTTAGATTACACACAGGTGGACTTTATTTAACTAATTATGTGACTTCTGAAGGTAATTGGTTGCACCAGATCTTATGTAGGGGCGTCATAGCAAAGGGGGTGAATACATATGCATGCACCACTTTTCCGTGATTTTTTTTTTTTTTTAATAAGTTATTTTCTTCATTTCACTTCACCAATTTGGACTATTTTGTGTATGTCCATTACATGTAATCCAAATAAAAATCCATTTAAATTACAGGTTGTAATGGAACAAAATAGGAAAAACGCCAAGGGGGATGAATACTTTTGCAAGGCAGATGAATACTTTTGCAAGGCACTGTTCAGATCCTTTACTCAGTACTTTGTTGAAGCACCTTCGGCAGCGATTACAGCCTCGAGTCTTCTTGGGTATGACGCTACAAGCTTGGCACACCTGTATTTGGGGAGTTTCTCCCATTCTTCTCTGCAGATCCTCTCAAGCTCTGTCAGATTGGATGGGGAGCGTCGCTGCACAGCTATTTTCAGGTCTTTCCAGAGACGTTAGATCGGGTTCACGTCCGGGTTCTGGCTGGGCCACTCAAGGACATTCTGAGACTTGTCCCGAAGCCACTTCTGCGTTGTCTTGGCTGTGTGCTTAGGGTAGTTGTCCTGTTGGAAGGTGAACATTCGCCCCAGTCTGAGGTCCTGAGTGCTTTGGATCAGGTTTTCATCAAGGATCTCTCTGTACTTTGCTCCATTCATCTTTCCCTCGATCCTGACTAGTCTCCCAGTCCCTGCCACTGAAAAACATCCCCACAGCATGATGCTGCCACCACCATGCTTCACCGTAGGGATGGTGCCAGGTTGTCTCCAGACGTGACGCTTGGCATTCAGGCCAAAGAGTTCAATCTTGGTTTCATCAGACCAGAAAATCTTGTTTCTTATGGTCTGAGGTGCCTTTTGGCAAACTCCAAGCGGACTGTCTTTTACTGAGGAGTGGCTTCCGTCTGGCCACTCTACCATAAAGGCCTGATTGGTGGAGTGCTGCAGAGATGGTTGTCCTTCTGGAAGGTTCTCCCAGCTCCACAGAGGAACTCTGGAGCTCTGTCAGAGTGACCATCGGGTTCTTGGTCACCTCCCTGACCAAGGCCCTTCTTCCCTGATTGCTCAGTTTGGCCGGGCGGCCAGCTCTAGGAAGAGTCTTGGTGGTTCCAAACCTTCCATTTAAGAATGATGGAGGCCACTGTGTTCTTGGGGACCTTCAGTGCTGCAGAAATGTTTTGGTACCCTTCTCTAGATCTGTGCCTCGAAACAATCCTGTCACGGAGCTCTACAGACAATTCCTTCGACCTCATGGCTTTGTTTTTGCGCTGACATGCACTGTCAAATGTGGGACCTTATATAGACAGGTGTGTGCCTTTCCAAATCATGTTGAATCAATTGAATTTACCACAGGTGGACTCCAATCAAGTTGTAGAAACATCTCAAGGATGATCAATGGAAACAGGATGCACCTGAGCTCAATTTCGAGTCTCATAGCAAAGCATCTGAATACTTATGTAAATAAGGTATTTCTGTTTTTTATTTTTAATAAATGTGCAAAAAGGTTTCTAAAAACCTGTTTTCTATTTGTCGTTATGGGGAATTGTGTGTAGATTGATGAGGAACATTTTTAACTGTATTCCATTTTAGAATAAGGCTGTAACGTTCAAAATATGCAAAAAGTAAATGGGTCTGAATACTTTCCGAATGCACTGTATGTAGCTTGTTTTTGGTCACAGGTCCAGGAATGGCTGAAGAATTGCAACATTCACCTGGAGCTAACTCTGCAGATAGCACTACTGAAAAGTGATCTGAAAAGTCATAGTCAATCGATCAATATTATAATAATGATTTTAGCAAAAAAATCTATATTTAATTTACAATCTGTAGAAACTATGAGAATAGAAAGGTTTAGAACTTTTGTGAAACATCACAGCACAGTTGAAAAATATATGGCAAATAGAAATCCAATATGAATGGTGTTAAGTGTCACGTTCGTTGTATAAAGGATCGGACCAAGGTCCAGCGTGGTATGCGTACATAGTTGTTTATTTTAATAAACACCGACAACATAACAAAATCCAACAGAACGTGAAGTTCAAGAGGCTAAACATCAAACAAGCCAAACAGAAACAAGTTCCCACAACATAGGTAGGCAAAATGGCTACCTAAGTATGATCCCCAATCAGAGACAACGACCGAAAGCTGCCTCTGATTGGGAACTACACCCGGCCAAATGTAGAAATATATAAATTAGATTTCACACCCTGAACAACCCAACTAGAGATCTCAATGTCAGGGCATTAAGAGATAGATGTGAGCTGAAGGGTGGGACTAATAACAAGATAACTAATGTTAAATATACTGTGTCCGTCAAATGTATATAGGTTCAGAACTTTTGTGAAACAGCACAGTAAAAAAATATATGGCAAATAGAAATCAAACTGGATGGTCTTCAGAAATAGATGGGAGAGGTTGAGGGAAGCGGAAGGACAGGATTAAAAACAAACAAAAGATAACTATTGTAAAATAGATTTTGTCTGTAAAATGTACAGTTGAAGTCGGAAATTTACATACACTTAGGTTGGATTCATTAAAACTTGTTTTTCAACCACTCCACACATTTCTTGTTAACAAACTTGAGCATGACACAAGTAATTTTTCCAACAATTGTTTACAGACAGATTATTTCACTTATAATTCACTGTATCACAATTCCAGTGGGTCAGACGTTTACATACAATAAGTTGACTGTGCCTTTAAACAGCTTGGAAAATTCCAGAAAATGATAGGCTAATTGACATAATTTGAGTCAATTGGAGGTGTACCTGTGGATGTATTTCAAGGCCTACCTTCAAACCCAGTGCCTCTTTGCTTAACATCATGGGAAAATCAAAAGAAATCAGCCAAGAACTCAGAAAAAATATTGTAGACCTCCACAAGTCTGGTTCATCCTTGGGAGCAATTTCCAAACGCCTTAAGGTACCACGTTCATCTGTACAAACAATAGTACGCAAGTATAAACACCATGGGACCACGCAGCCGTCATACCGCTCAGGAAGGAGACGTGTTCTGTTTCCTAGAGATGAACGTGCGAAAAGTGCAAATCAATCCCAGAACAACAGCAAAGGACCATGTGAAGATGCTGGAGGAAACAGGTACAAAAGTATCTATATCCACAGTAAAACAAGTCCTATATTGACATAACCTGAAAGGCCGCTCAGCAAGGAAGAAGCCACTGCTACAAAACCGCCATAAAAAAGCCAGACTACGGTTTGCAACTGCACATGGGGCCAAAGATCATACTTTTTGGAGAACTGTCCTCTGGTCTGATGGAACAAAAATAGAACTGTTTGACCATAATGACCATCGTTATGTTTGGAGGGACAAGGGGGTTGCTTGCAAGCCGAAGAACACCATCCCAACCGTGAAGCACAGGGGTGGCAGCATCATGCTGTGCGGATGCTTTGCTGCAGGAGTGACTGGTGCACTTCACAAAATAGATGGCATCATCAGGAAGGAAAATTATGTGGATATATTGAAGCAACATCTCAAGACATCAGTCAAGAAGTTAAAGCTTGGTCACAAATGGGTCTTCCAAATGGACAATGACCCCAAGCACACTTCCAAAGTTGTGGCAAAAATGGCTTAAGGACAACAAAGTCAAGGTATTGGAGTGGCCATCACAAAGCCCTGACCTCAATCCTATAGAACATTTGTGGGCAGAACTGAAAAAGTGTGTGCGAGCAAGGAGGCCTACAAACCTGACTCAGTTACACCAGCTCTGTCAGGAGGAATGGGCCAAAATTCACCCAACTTATTGTGGGAAGCTTGTGGAAGGCTACCCGAAACGTTTGACCCAAGTTAAATAATTTAAAGGCAATGCTACCAAATACTAATTCAGTGTATGTAAACTTCTGACTCACTGGGAATGTGATGAAAGAAATAAAAGCTGAAATAAATAATTATCTCGACTATTATTCGGACATTTCACATTCTTAAAATAAAGTGCTGATCCTATCTGACCTAAGACAGGGAATTTTTATTAGGATTAAATGTCAGAAATTGTGAAAAACTGAGTTAAAATGTATTTGGCTAAGGTGTATGTAAAGTTTACTTATACTTAGCTTGGAGTCATTAAAACTCGTTTTTCAACCACTCCACACATTTCTTGTTAACAAACTATAGTTTTGGTAAGTTGGTTAGGACATCTACTTTGTGCATGACACAAGTAATCTTTCCAACAATTGTTTACAGACAGATTATTTCACTTATAATTCACTGTATCACAATTCCAGTGGGTCAGAAGTTTACATACACTAAGTTGACTGTGCCTTTAAACAGCTTGGAAAATTTCATTGTTTAACACTTTTTTGGTTACTACATGATTCCATATTTGTTATTTAATAGTTTTGATGTCTTCACTATTATTCTACCATGTAGAAAATATAAGAAAAACCCTTGAATGAGTAGGTGTTCTAAAACTTGTCAAAATGTTGACTGGTACTGTATGTGTATATAATAATAATAATATGCCATTTAGCAGACGCTTTTATCCAAAGCGACTAACAGTCATGTGCGCATACATTTTTACGTATGGGCGGTCCCGGGGATCGAACCCACTACCCTGGTGTTACAAGCGCCATGCTCTACCAATTGAGCTACAGAGGACCACATATATATATATATATATATATATATATATATATATATATATATATATATATATATATATATATATATATATATATATATATATATATATATATATATGTATGTATGTGTATATATATATATATATTAAAAATGTACAAATAAAAGGAACTGTATGGTTTAAACATGTCTTTAATGTTTATTTGTTTTAGCTGTTAGTGATAATTCCCTAAGTGTTAATGCATTTGTGTTTACATCATTAAGCCTCTATGTATGTGTTATGAATGACACCGTACGGTATGGCTCGTTGTTGTCGTGTGTGTTTGTGTACTGAGGAACATGTAACTTGGTTCCAGAAGAAAGACACTTTCAATTTCTTTAGGTATGGGGTCTTTCATCAAGGTGAGTGTTTCTTGGTGTAACGTCGTCCCCAGGCTATTGCACACACAGCACATATAACCCTGGGAGATCAACCATTCCAATTTGCAAATGCAAATCAATTTATAACATTTTTGACATGCGTTTTGCTGGATTTTTTTGTTGTTATTCTGTCTCTCACTGTTCAAATAAACCTACCATTAAAATTATAGACTGATCATTTCTTTGTCAGTGGGCAAACGTACAAAATCAGCAGGGGATCAAATACTTTTTTCCCTCACTGTATAACCCTGGGAGATCAACCATTCAAAGATGGCCTTAGTGGGAGTGACCATAGAATTCTATAGGAGTGACCTCACTGAGTAAAGTATTTGTCATCGTCACTAAACATAGTCAAAAAAGTCATAATTATGGCTAAACCCTGCCCATTTCCACAATGTATCTTCCTAAAATGAGATTTTAAACCTAACCTTAACTAATGAAGGCCAGGTTTGATGCGTTGGTCCACCAGAACAGACCTTCATTTGGACGGAAGTGTCCGGCAACGAGATTAAGTGTCATGTGACTAACATGACATCACTTTAGAGCGTGCGTCATCCTTCAGCACAACATGTCACCCTTTATAAAGCACATGTTTATGTCATATTCAACATAGTGGGTTATGTCACTTTTGACATTGATGATTATGTCACACAGTTATGCCACATTCATGAACCCTTTATAAAGCATGACATATGGTTATAGATGCTTTGTGACACATTTATGTAGTGCTTATGAAGGCCTTATGAAGGCTTTATAAGCTGAACGTCATTTGAAGCGGGACCGAAATATGAAATGCATAAGCATGGTAGCAATTGAAAGCGAACGGGGGGCCAGTATGAAAAAAAAATGTATGCACTCACTAACAGTAAGTCGCTCTGGATAAGAGCGTCTGCTAAATGACTAAAATGTAATGTAAAATGAGATAATGGGAAAATTATTAGACCAAAGGTGAGGACACAACAGTTCACCTGACTCAAGACTGAATCCAAACATTACACTGTTGATTGCATGTGCATTTACATTTACAGTACTTTTCACAGCGTTTGTTGATAACGAAATCTGAAAAGATTCTGGATACATTCAGTAACATGTAAAAATATTCCTGGAAAATGTGGGGTAGGTGCAACATAAGACAGAAAAATGACAAGGGTTTGTGTGAGAGGACTAACTGGTGCGCAACAGTTGCCAATTAGCGGGAGGGATGGGGGCAACTTCTTGTCGCGGTAATCAAGTTCAGAACGGCTGTCAGAACCCATACAGAGCTGTGAAGCACAGAGCCTGAGCTCTGACGTCATTTATAGCATGTTACTGTACAGCCACTGAGCTCTGACGTCATTTATAGCATGTTACTGTACAGCCCCTGCGTTCCAATTTAGGAACTTATCAGTGCCCACATTTGCCATTTTCACCCCGTATACGGGTACGAGTGTAAAGGGTTAATGAAAACACTTATTTCCCAAGTGGAAACACATCCAGGGTTAAAGGTCAGCAAAGGGTGGCTATTTGAAGAATCTCAAATCTCAAATCTATTTTGATTTGTTTAACACTTTTGTGGTTACTACATGATTCCATATGGGTTATTTCATAGTTTTGATGTCTTCACTATTATTCTACAATGTACCAGGCGATGATACAACCGGTCAGGATGCTCTCGATGGTACAGCTTTTTGAGGATCTGAGGACCCATGCCAAATCTTTTCAGTCTCCTGAGGGGGAATAGGCGTTGTCGTGCCTTCTTCACGACTGTCTTGGTGTGTTTGGACCATGATAGTTTGTTGGTGTGGATATCAAGGAACTTGAAGCTCTCGACCCGCTCCACTACAGCCCCATCGATGTTAATGGGGGCGTGTGAGGCCCTCCTTTTACTGTGGTCCACGATCAGCTCCTTTGTCGTGCTTGGCCACGCAGTCGTGGGTGAACAGGGAGTACAGGGAGTGCAGGAGGGGACTTTCTGCACTAGGACAGGAATTAGGTGGAAATAGTGACAGCAACTTCCTGTGGAGAGGTCCTTTAATCCACAGGGTTCTCCATGGACATCAGCTATGAACGATCCCTCAACACTCTAAACTCAGTGTCTGAATTAAGACTGATCAAGACCTCTCTCTATAGACCGTCTCTCTTCTCACAGGGTTAACCCACAGTGCTCTCTATGGAGGGCAGATATCCTCCAGGGTTAACCCACAGTGCTCTCTATGGAGGGCAGATATCCTCCAGGGTTAACCCACAGTGCTCTCTATGGAGGGCAGATATCCTCCAGGGTTAACCCACAGTGCTCTCTATGGAGGGCAGATATCCTCCAAGGTTAACCCACAGTGCTCTCTATGGAGGGCAGATATCCTCCAGGGTTAACCCACAGTGCTCTCTATGGAGGGCAGATATCCCCCAGTGTCTCTCTGTTCTTGATAACATATACAACAGATACAAGTTGTGGCCCGGAGAGGCGGAAGACAAGCTTTAATCCAACATCCACACAGAGAAACACACAAAGAGAACTACAGACCCCCCCTCACTCACACACACACACCCACCCACCCCCCCCCCCCCCCCCCCCCCCACACACACACACAGAGATACACACAGAGCTACACACAGAGCTACACACAGAGCTACACACAGAGATACACACATAGCTACACACAGAGCTACACACAGAGATACACACAGAGATACACACAGAGCTACACACAGAGATACACACAGAGATACACACAGAGCTACACACAGAGCTACACACAGAGCTACACACAGAGATACACACATAGATACACACAGAGATACACACAGAGCTACACACAGAGCTACACACAGAGATACACACAGAACTACACACAGAGATACACACAGAGATACACACAGAGATACACACAGAGCTACACACAGAGATACACACAGAGATACACACAGAGATACACACAAAGCTACACACAGAGATACACACAGAGATACACACAGAGATACACACAGAGCTACACACAGAGATACACAGAGATACACACAGAGATACACACAGAACTACACACAGAGATACACACAGAGATACACACAGAGCTACACACAGAGCTACACACAGAGATACACACAGAGCTACACACAGAGATACACACAGAGCTACACACAGAGATAAACACAGAGATACACACAGAGATACACACAGAGATACACACAGAGATACACACAGAGCTATAACTCATAACTCAGAGCTCCCCAGCAGCTTCCTGCTCACTCTCAATAGTACTGTTATTAAGGATTTCTCCAACTCCAACCCTCTGTGATCAGTAGATTGTGACCATGCCTGGAGGACCCAGCCTTATAGCCGGGTGGTCTGACTCTGTGGTCACAGAGCTCCAGAAACTCCCCATTACTTACCTGGCTGCATTGTTTGACTTTTTGGACACTAAGGCCATTTCTGCCGAGCACTTGATGATTTAAAGAGCCTCATAAACTGCGGGACCATGGTCCCTAAGAACCTGCGTTAGCTTGGCTGTTATTTAGGTAGACTGGGCTGTGGGGTCCAGGGCTGTGGGGTCCAGGGCTGTGGGGTCCAGGGCTGTGGGGTCCTGGGCTGTGGGGTCCAGGGCTGTGGGGTCCAGGGCTGTGGGGTCCAGGGCTGTGGGGTCCAGGGCTGTGGGTTCCAGGGCTGTGGGGTCCTGGGCTGTGGGGTCCTGGGCTGTGGGGTCCAGGGCTGTGGGGTCCAGGGCTGTGGGGTCCAGGGCTGTGGGGTCCAGGGCTGTGGTGTCCAGGGCTGTGGGGTTCAGGGCTGTGGGGTGGTGTAAGTACCACTTTTAACCCCAAGTTTACCATAACACAGAAATCATTTCAAAAAGGGGAAAATACGGTTGAAGCCAAAAGGTTTTGCTTAGTTTTTTGGTTTAGATCTGCGGCCAAAGGATCTGTGAAGTTCATCAATGTGAGGGCTGTGAGGAAAGAGGGACGGGTAATGGGGGTAATGATGATGATGATGATGATGCGTTTCACAGGGTGAACCTTGTTCTTCTCCATCTTCCATTGGTCCACTTAGACACCTCTCTCACACTAGAGATCCACTATACAGTGAGGGAAAAAAGTATTTGATCCCCTGCTGATTTTGTACGTTTGCCCACTGACAAAGACATGATCAGTCTATAATATTAATGGTATGTTTATTTGAACAGTGAGAGACAGAATAACAACAAAATAATCCAGAAAAACGCATGTCAAAAATGTTATAAATTGATTTGCATTTTAATGAGGGAAATAAGTATTTGACCCCTCTGCAAAACATGAGTTAGTACTTGGTGGCAAAACCCTTGTTGGCAATCACAGAGGTCAGACGTTTCTTGTAGTTGGCCACCAGGTTTGCACACATCTCAGGAGGGATTTTGTTCCACTCCTCTTTGCAGATCTTCTCCAAGTCATTAAGGTTTCGAGGCTGACGTTTGGCAACTCAAAACTTCAGCTCCCTCCACAGATTTTCTATGGGATTAAGGTCTGCAGACTGGCTAGGCCACTCCAGGACCTTAATGTGCTTCTTCTTGAGCCACTCCTTTGTTGCCTTGGCCGTGTGTTTTGGGTCATTGTCATGCTGGAATACCCATCCACTACCCATTTTCAATGCCTTGGCTGAGGGAAGGAGGTTCTCACCCAAGATTTGACGGTTCATGGCCCCGTCCATCGTCCCTTTGATGCGGTGAAGTTGTCCTGTCCCCTTAGCAGAAAAACACCCCCAAAGCATAATGTTTCCACCTCCATGTTTGACGGTGGGGATGGTGTTCTTGGATTCTTGGGGTCATAGGCAGCATTTGACAGTTCTTTTGTGTTTCTTCCATTTGCGAATAATCGCACCAACTGTTGTCACCTTCTCACCAAGCTGCTTGGCGATGGTCTTGTAGCCCATTCCAGCCTTGTGTAGGTCTACAATTTTGTCCCTGACATCCTTGGAGAGCTCTTTGGTCTTGGCCATGGTGGAGAGTTTGGAATCTGATTGATTGATTGCTTCTGTGGACAGGTGTCTTTTATACAGGTAACAAGCTGAGATTAGGAGCACTCCCTTTAAGAGTGTGCTCCTAATCTCAGCTCGTTACCTGTATAAAAGACACCTGGGAGCCAGAAATCTTTCTGATTGAGAGGGGGTCAAATACTTATTTCCCTCATTAAAATTCAAATCAATTTATAACATTTTTGACATGCGTTTTTCTGGATTTCTTTGTTGTTATTCTGTCTCTCACTGTTCAAATAAACCTACCATTAAAATTATAGACTGATAATTTCTTTGTCAGTGGGCAAACGTACAAAATCAGCAGGGGATCAAACACTTTTTTCCCTCACTGTATATACAGTAGTATGTGGACACGCCTTCAAATTAGTGGATTCTAATAGAGATACACTATATATACAGCAGTATGTGGACACCCCTTCATATTAGTGGATTCTAATAGAGATACACTATATATACAGCAGTATGTGGACACCCCTTCAAATTAGTGGATTCGGCTATTTCAGCCACACCCATTGCTGACAGGTGTATAAAATCGAGCATACCGCCATGATATCTCCATAGACAAACATTGGCAGTAGAATGGCCTTACTGAAGAGATCAGTGACTTTCAACGTGGCACCGTCATAGGATGCCACCTTTCCAGCAAGTCAGTTCCTCAAATGTCTGCCCTGCTAAAGCTGCCCCGGTCAACTGTAAGTGCTGTTATTGTGAAATGGAAACGTCTAGGAGCAATCATCTGTCCTCAGTTGCAATACTCACTACAGAGTTCCAAACTGCCACCAGAAGCAACGTCAGCACAAGAACTGTTCGTCTGGAGCTTCATGAAATGGGTTTCCATGGCCGAGCAGCCACACGCAAGCCTAAGATCACCATGCGCAATGCCAAGCGTCGGCTGGAGTGGTGTAAAGCTCGCCGCCATTGGACTCTGGAGAAGTGGAAACGCGTTCTATGGAGTGATGAATCACGCTTCACCATCTGGCAGTCCGACAGATGAATCTGGGTTTTGCGGATGCCAGGAGAACGCTACCTGCAACAATGCATAGTGCCAACTGTAAAGTTTGGTGGAGGAGGAATAATGGTCTGGGGCTGTTTTTCATGGTTCGGGCTAGGCCCCTTAGTTCCAGTGATGGGAAATCTTAACGCTACAGCATACAATGACATTCTAGACGATTCTGTGCTTCCAACTTTGTGGCAACAGTTTGGGGAAGGCCCTTTCCTGTTTCAGCATGTCAATGCCCCTATGCACAAAGCGAGGTCCATACAGAAATGGTTTGTGGATTAACTTGACTGGCCTTCACAGAGCCCTGACCTCAACCCCATCGAACACCTTTGGGATGAATTGGAACGCCGACTGCGAGCCAGGCCTAATCGCCCAACATCAGTGCCCGACCTCACAAATGCTCTTGTGCCTGAATGGAAGCCCAGAAGAGTGGAGGCTGTTATAGCAGCAAAGGGGGGACCAACTCCATATTAATGCCCATGATTTTAGAATGAGATGTTCAATACTTTTGGTCATGTAGTGTACTTCCCAGCAGTCTAACATAGCGATGCTTCTCCTCTTAGAACCATGTCCCAACCGTCTTAAAAAGCCTCCTCTCCTCATCTGCCTTCCCCAGGCCCACTGATGTGTAAAGATCTGAGGGACTGTACCTACATGGTTGAAGTCTTTCCAGTGAGAAATGATGAGTCTGAATGCTTGGGCTAACGATTCGAAGGACAGTGCAAAAAGCAGCAGGGATAAGAGTCCACCCTGCCGAGTGTCGTATAGTCGTATAGTGTTGTACGTCATCATGGGACGATAAAGATTAACTTGAACTTGGAGTATAGGAGAACAGGACAGGAAAGGAAGACATGTAGGATGTTTCAGGCTCTCCTTCTCCTCTGACCAGTCATTTAGGATGTTTCAGGCTCTCCTTCTCCTCTGACCAGTCATTTAGGATGTTTCAGGCTCTCCTTCTCCTCTGACCAGTCTTCCTGTCTTCTTCTTTCATCTTTTAGGACATAAAGCATAACACTCTGACCCTCGTGTTGATCCAGGAGATCGGTTACAACTTGCCTGGCAGACATCTGGTACCAGGGCAACACAGCTGCAGAGTTAGCAGAGGGTAAACTATGTAGACATCCACCACACGAGGGTCGATCCCATTCAACATGACATATTTCACAACATTTCATATCCTTTGCATTGTTCAACGATCGTGAAAGCCCAAGTATGACCTCTGGACCTTAGCTCAGAAACACTACATTTTAAGGAAGGAATCCCCCAAGTTAAGTTGGTGTTGTAATGCTCAAAGTATGCAGAATGAAAATGAGCAATCACACCACCATTAGATTAGCACTCCCAAGCCATGTGAAAAACTGTCACCAAGATATCCCGAATGAGTTAAAGTGATAAACAAATGATGGTGATGGAGTTTAAATATGGTACCTCTTTATGTGGTTGAGATGATGGTTCTATGGGGCGTACTGTTTTCTCATGGAATCACTGGAACACACACACACACACACACACACACACACACACACACACACACACACACACACACACACACACACACACATGTTTATTAGATCACATAAAGTAAACAGTCCCGGTGGGTGTTTTGGATAAATGTAATTTGCTGCCATGCTGTTTTCCAGGCTGCATCTAGTACTCAGGCTGTTGTAAGTTAATTTGCCAAATCAACTGAAAAAAAGTAGAAATCTAATGAAAAACACTGCCCTGGCAACAAGTACACATACCAGTGGTTGTCTAAAGAATGAAAGCCCTTTAATGTGGGGATTGCATGGTTTTAGTTTCCACAAAAAGAACACTCCTTTTCCGCTGGTGTTTTAAATTTATCTGTATTTCCTTCCAGTTGTTGGTTATCAGAGTTGCTGTTTTAGGTATTTACTCAAAACCTTCCCTTATGTTATGAACTCCTCCTCACCTTTCTACCTTAAACACACACACACACACACACACATCTGTAACTCAAGTGGCTGCTGCAGGGAGGTTTCATGGCTGTTCAGCCAGAGAGACCAGACTCCTCTCAGACCTGTCAAACCAATGGTCCTGAATGGAGGGGAATGAGGTCTTTGGGAAAAGCAGCAGACTCAGAGACCAGACCCCTCTCAGACCTGTCAAACCAATGGTCCTGAATGGAGGGGAATGAGGTCTTAGGTAAAAGCAGCTGACTCAGAGACCAGACCCCTCTTAGACCTGTCAAACCAATGGTCCTGAATGGAGGGGAATAAGGTATTTGGGAAAAGCAGCTAACTCAGAGAATCAAAAGGCTATGGAACCTAGGGGAACCTGGGGGCACCTGGGGCAACCTGGGGGAGGTAGACTAGCTCATAGTGTACAGCTGCAGTAAACTGTCTCTCTACAGGAACCAAGTCTGACACTGCTGCTGCTGGGTAGGGCTAGCTACCTCCTCTGTGGCTCTGTTGCTGGGTAGGGCTAGCTAAGCTACCTCCTCAGGGGCTCTGCTGCTGGGTAGGGCTAGCTAAGCTACCTCCTCTGAGGCTCTGCTGCTGGGTAGGGCTAGCTAAGCTACCTCCTCTGATGCTCTGCTGCTGGGTAGGGCTAGCTACCTCCTCTGAGGCCCTGCTGCTGGGTAGGGCTAGCTACCTCCTCTGAGGCTCTGCTGCTGGGTAGGGCTAGCTAAGCCACCTCCTCTGAGGCTCTGCTGCTGGGTAGGGCTAGCTAAGCTACCTCCTCTGAGGCTCTGCTGCTGGGTAGGGCTAGCTAAGCTACCTCCTCGGAGGCTCTGCTGCTGGGTAGGGCTAGCTACCTCCTCTGAGGCTCTGCTGCTGGGTAGGGCTAGCTAAGCTACCTCCTCTGATGCTCTGCTGCTGGGTAGGGCTAGCTAACTCCGCTGAGGCCCTGCTGCTGGGTAGGGCTAGCTACCTCCTCTGAGGCTCTGCTGCTGGGTAGGGCTAGCTAAGCCACCTCCTCTGAGGCTCTGCTGCTGGGTAGGGCTAGCTAAGCTACCTCCTCTGGGGCTCTGCTGCTGGGTAGGGCTAGCTAAGCTACCTCCTCTGGGGCTCTGCTGCTGGGTAGGGCTAGCTAAGCTACCTCCTCTGAGGCTCTGCTGCTGGGTAGGGCTAGCTAAGCTACCTCCTCTGAGACTCTGCTGCTGGGTAGGGCTAGCTACCTCCTCTGAGGCTCTGCTGCTGGGTAGGGCTAGCTAAGCCACCTCCTCTGAGGCTCTGCTGCTGGGTAGGGCTAGCTAAGCTACCTCCTCTGAGGCTCTGCTGCTGTGCTGTGGGCACTTCCTAATCTGGGTAGAGTCCCTCAGGGAGATGAGAAGAGAGAGAGAGAGAGAGAGAGAGAGAGAGAGAGAGAGAGAGAGAGAGAGAGAGAGAGAGAGAGAGAGAGAGAGAGAGAGAGAGAGAGAGAGAGAGAGAGTCTAAGAGCGGTGCTGCTAATCACAGTGCTAGATGTGCCTCTGGCTGTGTACAACTGGTATATAAAACAGGGAAGCCCTGGCTGTATATAACTGGTATACAATATAGAGGAACAGGGAAGCTCTGGCTGTATATAACTGGTATATAATACAGGGGAACAGGGAAGCGCTGGCTGTATATAACTGGTATATAATACAGAGGAACAGGTAAGCTCTGGCTGTATATAACTGTTATATAATACAGAGGAACAGGGAAGCTCTGGCTGTATATAATACAGGGGAACAGGGAAGCGCTGGCTATATATAACTGGTATATAATACAGGGGAACAGGGAAGCTCTGGCTGTATATAACTGGTATATAATACAGAGGAACAGGGAAGCTCTGGCTGTATATAACTGGTATATAATACAGGGGAACAGGGAAGCTCTGGCTGTATATAACTGGTATTCTACTATTCTACTATTCTACTAACAAACAAAGCTCTCAGTGTGTTCAACAGTGTGTTCAGTTGATTGAGTTTAACTGGACCGGCCTCGTTTAACAAAACCATCAAGTCCCTTAGCCATCATAACAGGATGTCACCAGTCACTAGTGATAGAATATATATATATTACACACACACACACACACACACACACACACACACACACACACACACACACACACACACACTGCTAGGTTTCATCATATTCACCACACTTCTCCAATCGATAGGGACGTAGAGAGTATCTCTGGTGTTTTCTCTGGATGGGGCCAAGGGCTTGTGGTATCACTCCAGAGCAGGGTTCTAGTTCCTCAGGAAGACATTGTGGAATACACTGCGTATGGATGGCTGCTAGCTGCAGGGCCTTCTGGCCCGTCCTCACAGTCTGCTGGCAGCCAGTAGGCTGATTCTGCTACACTTATTTTAATACACATATTACATGACTTTCCTCTCACAAGGTTTCTGAAGGGAGGAAATAGCAGATTGAATGCAAACAAGATTAGCTTCCCTTCCCTTCCCTGCACCCCCCCCCCCCCCCCCCTCTCTTCCTCTCTCTCTCTCTCTATTGCCAGCTGCTGCGCCAAGCTCCATAATAAGTCTCCTGGCCTTACCGTACCAACACAGCGCTGCTGAGTGGGACAGAGTTGGAGACGGAACAGGCGCTAGATATGAGATCTGTTACTGACTGACTGGGCCTCACAAGCGCCATGACAAAGCCCTCTGTCTAAGTCCACCGATCAAATTTGAAAAATACAGTAAATTGAGCATAGTCCTGATTTGTACTGTATGGACCTATAAATTAAGATTTAGATTATATCCTAATTTTGTAGTTTACATTCAAAGAGATTTAACTGAAGTGTGGTGTGTCTCCCCTCCCCTCCCCTCCCCTCCCCTCCCCTCTCCTCTCCTCTCCTCTCCTCTCCTCTCCTCTCCTCTCCTCTCCTCTCCTCTCCTCTCCTCTCCTCTCCTCTCCTCTCCTCTCCTCTCCTCTCCTCTCCTCTCCTCTCCTCTCCTCTCCCCATCCGTCCCCTCTACTCTCCTCTACTCTCCTCTACTCTCCAGCCATCTACAACTAAATATAGAAGTGTTATTGCTCTTTCAGAACATATCCCACCAGCCAAAATACACAGGACCTGCTTTCTTAACCTCGACCAGTGATCTGTGTATTTGGAGTGGAAGAGGATAGCAGGGCAGCGAGAGGGAAGGAGGAGCTGTGTAGATGTGCTCTGCTCTACACGCTGGCTGTCTCAGGGCTGGTCTGGCTAGAAGGCCTCATCATCACATCGTCTACTCTAGCTCTATTGAAGGTGTGAAACTACAGCAGGGCTCTCCTCTCTCCTCTCTCCTCTCTCCTCTCTCCTCTCTCCTCTCTCCTCTCTCCTCTCTCCTCTCTCCTCTCTCCTCTCTCCTCTCTCCACAACCACATTGATGGAATGCTGCTGGATCATTAGATTGCAGATAATGATAGCTGGAATCCATCCCCAAACTGTATTGTCAGTAATCATCATAATTCGTTTCTGTCATATATAATCACCCTGTTTTACAGAGTAAAGGCTTGGCCTGTATTGATAATAGCAGAGGACACTGTTCTGTAAAGCCCTGTATTGACAATGATAGCAGAGGACACTGTTCTGTAAAGCCCTGTATGTAGACAATGATAGCAGAGGACACTGTTCTGTAAAGCCCTGTATGTAGACAATGATAGCAGAGGACACTGTTCTGTAAAGCCCTGTATGTAGACAATGATAGCAGAGGACACTGTTCGGTAAAGCCCTGTATGTAGACAATGATAGCAGAGGACACTGTTCTGTACTACTCTGCTATACCCTCACGTCTGTCACTCTCCACCCCCTCCCTCCCTCCCCATGGTATCCATGTGGGTGTCCCTGTGGGAATTCAAGTAGCTGTCTGGGTCGCCCCCTCCCTACTCCCGTTTAGAGGGGATTCATTGCAGCCTAATTGGGATAACATGGTCGAAAACATTAACCTTGCTATTTCTATACAAGGTTTCAATTAACTGGTAATAAGGCCCAGCCAGCCAGCCAGCCCTGGACAGACAGGACAGGACAGACAGACAGGACAGGACAGACAGACAGACAGACAGACAGACAGACAGACAGACAGACAGACAGACAGACAGACAGACAGACAGACAGACAGACAGACAGATATGACAGACAGACAGACAGACAGACAGACAGACAGACAGACAGACAGACAGACAGACAGACAGACAGACAGACAGACAGACAGACAGACAGACAGACAGACAGACAGACAGACAGACAGACAGACAGACAGACAGACAGACAGACAGACAGACAGACAGACAGATCCACTTGGGGAGGAAATGTGAAACATGCTGCAGTTGATGGTTGGCTTTCCTCCCGCTTTGATAAATCACTGAGGAGGAAGAGAGGAGATGGGAGGAGGAGGAGAGAAGATTGGAGGAGGAAGAGAGGAGATGGGAGGAGGAGAGAGAAGTGTGAGGATGAAAGATAAATTTGCAGATGCATAGATGAGTTGGCGGAGGATGAGAGAAGCATTGATGGAGGAAGCGATATACCGATTTGGTAGGAGGACTTCTGATCTTGGCAGCTGTCTCCTCTTCTCTGTTCTTCGTTCTGCTCGTTTGCTTCGTCTCTGATCTTGTCTCTTCATCTCTTCTCTTTTCTTCTTCCTCTTGTCTGTCTTCTTCTTACGCTTGGAGGATCGAAGAGAGTATGGGAGAGTTTTTTCCCCTCTCCTCCCCTCCCCTCTCCTCTCCTCCCCTCTCTCCTCTCCTCTCCTCTCCTCTCCTCTCCTCTCCTCCCTCTCCTCCCCCCTCTCCTCTCCTCTCCTCTCCTCTCCTCTCCTCTCCTCCCTTCCCCCCCCTCTTCCTCCTCCCCTCCCCTCTCTCTCCTCCCCTCTCCTATCCTCCCCCTCTCCCTCCTCCTCCCCCTCCTTCTCCTCTCCTCTCCCCCTCTACTCTCCCCTTCCTCTCCTCCTCCTTTCCTCCCCCCTTCCCTCCCCCCTCCTCCCTCTCTCCCTCTCCTCTCCTCCCCTCCTCCCCCCTCCTCCCCTCTCCTCCCCCTCCTCTCCTCTCCTCTCCTACCCCTCCCCCCTCTCCTCTCCTCCCCCTCCCCCCTCTCTCTCCTCTCCTCTCCTCAGCAGCTGTGTTGTATGGATCAGGTCATCTGGACCTGTTTGAAACCAGCTGACCTGTGGTGAATTATCCCTAACTCAGTAGTAAACAGCTAAAGGACCACATCCCTGCTACAGCCTGCTGTCTTCTTTACACAGGAAGAGAGGAGGACGACTTGGAGAGATGGTTTCATCAGATAACACTGAAACTCAAGAGCCTTGAAACTGGACAGCACATTTCCTTTTATGTAAGGTCTACAATGTGAACAGGTTGATGCTTTCTTTTTTGGCCATACCCTCCTTCCTCTTGTCTCCTATCCTCCTCTACCTCTCCTCCATTCCTCTCCCTCGCTTGTTCTCAAATGATCATCATTCCTGAAGAATGTGTTTTCTTTCTTTCTCCAAGTGTTTAACTCCTTAGAAGCCTGGTCCCAGTAGCTGTGTGTAACGTTCTGCCAGCACTTTGTTGTTCTAATCCTTCTCTCTATGAAGTCAGGGGGAGTGTATGTGTGTGTGTGTGTCTGTGCCTGTGTGTGTGTCTGTGTCTGTGTGTGTGCGTGCGTGTACTTGCGTTTGTAGTGTGCATGCATGCATGCGTGTGTGTGTGTGTATTAAATCACCACCCTGTCAGTGCTTCATCTTGTCAGACGTTGAGTGTAATCAGTAAAGAGAGGATGCCCTGTTCTGCCTGGCTGACGTTGTCAAGGGACTTGGCACAGCAACACAGGGTTTTAATGTCATTCTAATAGCACCGTGAT
>LR778269.1:49469157-49487605 GCA_902810595.1 Coregonus sp. 'balchen'
AGTGGCTGACGCTGCTTCTAATGCTGGGACGAGTCGGTTTCAGCCGCTGTGATCGTGACATTTCTGAATCATCAGAGCTCTTGGCTCAGCGATCAAACACATTTTTATTCCTCCCTTGTGGCCCTGTTGATTCTAGTAAGCTGCTTTTTAAATCGTGCTTATACTGTTGGCTGTCTGAACGTAGCCAACCCCAGCCTGACACCAGAGCCATACTGAACACATCATTAGTTAGAATGGGACCCAATCAGGGGTTAGATTCTACTGTACTGTACTGCTGATCTGATCCCAGCTAGCTTCTAGTTTCTGTAGGACGCAGAGCAACGGACGGAGAGAGAGACAGGACATTCCTCTTTATTAGTCCCTGAACAACAACAGCTATTTGAAGTGCTCTCTCTTTACGGTGGTAGTCATGATTACAGTAGCCAAGCCTGGGTCTGCTGTTCATTGGATATGTGGATAAACTGCGTGGTTGGTTGTGTTGTGGTTGTTATGTAGCTGTAACTGTAATCTCTCTGTGTAGTCTCACTCTCTCATGTCTGAATGCTTCTGACAACCTGAAACCTTCAGCACATTACCCAGAAACCCCAGCCCTTTTCCCCTGTGTGATGTGTTACTGTTTGGAAAGAGTTTTCATTTTTAGGTCATTTCTGATATTGTATCCTGCCTCGAAAACAAATGCTTATTTGTTTGGCTGCTGACGTTGCTTTGACAGACGGTTTCTAAACTGTTAACGTCTTTTTTAACACAACTTCAAAGCACTATGAATAGTAAATAGTAATTTCCTTGAAATTACAATAAATAAAATGTTATAAAATGTGGGAATGGCCACATGGCCTAGCCTCTAATCTGTCTCCACTGAGAGATGGGTTAGCTGTCTTCAGAACCAGGTGACCTAGTCTCTAATCTGTCTGAGAGATGGGTTAGCTGTCTTCAGAACCAGGTGACCTAGTCTCTAATCTGTCTGAGAGATGGGTTAGCTGTCTCCAGAACCAGGTGGCCTCGTCTCTAATCTGTCTGAGAGATGGGTTAGCTGTCTCCAGAACCAGGTGACCTAGTCTCTAATCTGTCTCCACTGAGAGATGGGTTAGCTGTCTTCAAAACCAGGTGACCTAGACTCTATTCTGTCTCCACTGAGAGATGGGTTAGCTGTCTACATATAGTTTCTTGTGAATTGTTTACCAGCCAATTGAAAAACAAATTCCAATTGACTTATAAAATGGGGAGTTAGTCTCCAGAAGGCCTGTGGAGTAGAGCCACTAGACTGAAGACCAATCTGTTTCCATTTAACACAGCGGAGGTTGGAACATTCTAATAAATTAAACTAAATTAAAGGCGTTGGATTTATCACAAAGAGAACTGAGGAACGCTGCTTTGAAATGTCCTCTTTTATGGGTCCAAAGGCGTATAATCATTTCATATTGGGTGTTAACCCTTTGCTATACAACATGCCAGTCCCAGATGACTTGTCCTAATTGAGCCAGTTGTTTGAGATGGGAGAACCACCAGTAACATTCAGAAACATGATTAAGGCCCGTATGGAGGGTCTTGTTGTCTCAACAATAAACACATGATTCATATGGACCCTTTGTTTTATGTGTTATGACACAATCAATAATGAGAAATCAATGTTGACATGAAAAAGCCGTTGGGACGGGGAGGGAGGGAGGGAGGGAGGGAGGGAGGAGGGAGGGAGGGAGGATGAGGGAGGGAGGAGGGAGGTATGGAGGGAGGGGGAGGGAGGGAGGGAGGGAGGGAGGGAGGGAGGGAGTATGGAGGGAGAGGGAGGGAGGGAGGGAGGTATGGAGGAGGGAGGGGAGGGAGAGGTTGAGGGAGGGAGGGAGGGGGAGTATGGGAGGGAGGGAGGAGGGAGGGAGGGAGGGAGGTATGGAGGGAGGGAGGGGAGGGAGGGAGGATATGGAGGGAGGGATGGAGGAGGTAGGGAGGGAGGGAGGGAGGAGGTATGGAGGAGGGAGGGAGGAGGAGGAGGGGAGGTTTGGGGATGGAGGGAGGGAGGGAGGGGGGAGGGAGGTATGGAGGGAGGAGATGGAGGGGGAGGGAGGAGAGGAGGGGGGGGGAGGGAGGGAGGTGGAGGGAGGGAGGGAGGGGTAGGGAGGGAGGGAGGAGGGAGGTGGGAGGATGGAGGGAGGTAGGGAGGGAGGGAGGTATGGAGGGAGGGAGGGAGGGAGGGAGGTGGAGGAGGGAGGGAGGGGGTATGGGGGGGGTATGGGGGGGGAGGGAGGGGGGGAGGTAGGGGAGGAGGGAGGGAGGTATGGAGGGAGGGGGATGGGAGGTGGAGGGAGGGAGGGGGGGGTATGGAGGGAGGGAGGGGGGAGGTAGGGAGGGAGGTAGAGGTATGGAGGGAGGGAGGTATAGGAGGGAGGGAGGTATGGAGGGAGGTATGGAGGGAGGGAGGGGGTATGGAGGGAGGGAGGGGGGGGTATGGGGGAGGATGGAGGGAGGGGAGGGGAGGGAGGGAGGGAGGTATGGAGGGAGTGGGGAGGGAGGGAGGGAGGGAGGAGGAGAGGGAGGGGAGGGAGGAGGGAGGGAGGGGGAGGGAGGGGGAGAGGGAGGGAGAGGGAGGTAGGGAGGAGGGAGGGAGGGAGGGAGGGGAGGGAGGGAGGAGGGAGGTATGGAGGGAGGGAGGGAGGGGAGGGAGGTATGGATGGAGGGAGGGAGGAATGGAGGGAGGGGGGAGGGAGGGAGGTATGGAGGGAGGAGGGAGGGAGGGAGGTATGGAGGGAGGGAGGGAGGGAGGTATGGAGGGAGGGAGGGAGGGAGGGAGGGAGGGGAGGTATGGATGGAGGGAGGGAGGGAGGAAGGTAGGGAGGGAGGGAGGGAGGGAGGGAGGGAGGGAGGTATGGAGGAGGGAGGGAGGGAGGATGGAGGAGGAGGGAGGGAGGGAGGGAGGGAGGGAGGTATGGAGGGAGGGAGGGAGGGAGGCAGGGAGAGGGAGGGGGAGGGAGGGAGGGAGGTATGGATGGAGAGAGGGAGGGGAAAGGAATGGACGGGAGGGAGGGAGGGAGGTATGGAGGGGGGAGGGAGGGAGGGAGGTATAGGGGTATGGAGGGAGGGAGGGAGGTATGGAGGGAGGTATGGAGGGAGGGATTGGGCAGTAGCTGGGCCAAGCAGCTGAAGAGAGGACCTGGCAGGGCAGTAGACTGATAGATGGGCTGTTGTTCCATCCCTGGCAAGGCTAGGAGTCCAATACCACGGGTTAGCCGGCCCCATGGACAGGGCAAGGCTAGGAGTCCAATACCACGGGTTAGCCGGCCCCATGGACAGGGCAAGGCTAGGAGTCCAATACCACGGGTTAGCCGGCCCCATGGACAGGGCAAGGCTAGGAGTCCAATACCACGGGTTAGCCGGCCACATGGACAGAGCAAGGCTAGGAGTCCAATACCACGGGTTAGCCGGCCCCATGGACAGAGCAAGGCTAGGAGTCCAATACCACGGGTTAGCCGGCCCCATGGACAGAGCAAGGCTAGGAGTCCAATACCACGGGTTAGCCGGCCCCATGGACAGAGCAAGGCTAGGAGTCCAATACCACGGGTTAGCCGGCCCCATGGACAGAGCAAGGCTAGGAGTCCAATACCACGGGTTAGCCGGCCCCATGGACAGAGCAAGGCTAGGAGTCCAATACCACGGGTTAGCCGGCCCCATGGACAGAGCTGAGAGCCAGAGGGGAGTCCACTCTGGCTCTGCAGTAAACAGGGCAGGTTGGACAGTGGCTGGGTCTAGTTTGTTCCTGACACAGTGAATAGATGGAGTAGTCTAAGGACTGGCCAATGTGTGGGGAGAGGAGAGGAGAGGAGAGGAGAGGAGAGGAGAGGAGAGGAGAGGAGAGGAGAGGAGAGGAGAGGAGAGGAGGAGGGGAGGAGGAGGGGAGGGAGAGGAGAGGAGAGGAGGTAGACTGGGGGAGAGGAGAGGGTGAGTAGAGGGAGGGAGGGAGAGATGAGAGGAGAGGAGGAGGGCAGAGGAGAGGGGGAGGGGGAGGGAGGGAGGGGAGAGGAGGGCGGAGGGGGAGGGAGAGAAGGAGGGAGAGGAGAGGGGCAGGGGGTGTGTGAGGAGTCATTGGTAGAGAACCCCGGGGGCGGAGCGACCCAGGCCTGCAGGTGTTCCCCTAGTCCTCCCTGGAGAGAGGGGAGTAGGGGGGGAAGTCTTTATGAGCATAGAAGAAAGAAAGAGAGAGTGCATGTGTTTTCCCCAGGCACACCAGCAGCTGCAGCCAGACTATGATTTATGCTTTTCTCAGAACTCTGGGATTTCAAAATGTTACATTTAATCAAACACACAGAGACCAGAGCAAATGTTATAGATGTTCCCCATATAACCGCTGATCTCTTTACCATACTCCCCCTTCCGTCAGTCAGTCAATCAGTCAGTCAGTCAGTCAGTCAGCCAGCCAGCCAGTCAGCCCCCCTCACTGTGAGAATACAGGAACATAGAGATGCTTCATCTTAATTTAAACATATTGAGAAAGATGATGAAAAGTGCAGGGATGCATGCTGGGAGAATGCAGCAGGACTGTAATACTAAACATATTTAGTCTGCTAATGGCTTTTAAACCTGTTGCTCTCTCTCTCTCTCTCAGATTATTGGCCTTACATGAGACAGATTAGAACACAGAGGTCTTAGAGTTTATGTTTACACAGTGGTTGCCATAGAAATTACACAAAGTTTGATTACAGCTATAATGTTATATTAATAGTATTATAGTTATAATTGTATTGTGTAAACTTTTTTTTCCAAACTGCTATTTTTTAAAATAAATGCCCTTACAAGTGAACTACCTTAGTTGACACTTTCTAAACCTATTAAAGCCCTCGTCATAATATGTTCCTCAGTAAAACTGTGAGACCACGGTACTTTCCCATGCTTGGCAGCACATGTTTGGAGGGTGAAGCGTCGACGCACATCTTCTATTAGTTAGTGTAAACAATAGATGATGGTTGTGGTAATTGACAGATGTGTGTGTGTGTGTGTGTGTGTGTGTGTGTGTGTGTGTGTGTGGGGGGGGGGGGGGGGGGTGTTTTGATGCAGGACTTCTAATACTTAATTGTGTCGTTGTTGTGTGTGTGTGTGTGTGTGTGTGTGTGTGTGTGTGTGTGTGTGTGTGTGTGTGTAAATTTTTGTTTATCTGCACGCATGTGTATGCAGCTGTTCTATGCACTGCAGCCTCTCTGTGTGTGCATAAGTGTACTGTGTTTGTGAGTGTGTCATTGCGTGTGTGTGTGTGTCCACAAGCATGTGTGTTTGTTGAGGTGTGTGTGTGTTGAGGGAAGCGACCTGGCCGTAGATGTCTGGGACAGGACAGGTGTGTGTTGAGGGAAGCGACCTGGCCGTAGATGTCTGGGACAGGACAGGTGTGTGTTGAGGGAAGCGACCTGGCCGTAGATGTCTGGGACAGGACAGGTGTGTGTTGAGGGAAGCTACCTGGCCGTAGATGTCTGGGACAGGACAGGTGTGTGTTGAGGGAAGCGACCTGGCCGTAGATGTCTGGGACAGGACAGGTGTGTGTTGGGGGAAGCGACCTGGCCGTAGATGTCTGGGACAGGACAGGTGTGTGTTGAGGGAAGCGACCTGGCCGTAGATGTCTGGGACAGGACAGGTGTGTGTTGAGGGAAGCGACCTGGCCGTAGATGTCTGGGACAGGACAGGTGTGTGTTGAGGGAAGCGACCTGGCCGTAGATGTCTGGGACAGGACAGGTGTGTGTTGAGGGAAGCGACCTGGCCGTAGATGTCTGGGACAGGACAGGTGTGTGTTGAGGGAAGCGACCTGGCCGTAGATGTCTGGGACAGGACAGGTGTGTGTTGAGGGAAGCGACCTGGCCGTAGATGTCTGGGACAGGACAGGTGTGTGTTGAGGGAAGCGACCTGGCCGTAGATGTCTGGGACAGGACAGGTGTGTGTTGAGGGAAGCGACCTGGCCGTAGATGTGTGAGACAGGACAGGTGTGTGTTGAGGGAAGCGACCTGGCCGTAGATGTCTGGGACAGGACAGGTGTATGTTGCCCCAGCAGCAGCTCAGAGAGACATACAGGGCAGAGACATACAGGACAGATGGGAGCGGAGGGGAGACTGTCTGGGGTCTTCCTGGGGTCTGTGAGAGCATGGGTAACTCCACTGAGGCCATCTCCATTTTGAAGTAGTCCATTTTCTTCTTCTACTACTTATATGAGTTGGTAAACAAGCTGATAGGGTTTATACTGACACCTAGAGTGTGTTGTTGGAACAGGTGTAAAGCCAGGTTGGCGATTTACTGCCACCTAGAGTGTGTTGTTGAAACGGCCTGATATAGAGGTCCTGGAGCACTCTGAAACTGCCTGATATAGAGGTCCTGGAGCACTCTGAAACTGCCTGATATAGAGGTCCTGGAGCACTCTGAAACTGCCTGATATAGAGGTCCTGGAGCACTCTGAAACTGCCTGATATAGAGGAATTGGAGCTCGGCTGATGTAGAGGTCCTGGAGCTCTCTGAAACTGCCTGATATAGAGGTCCTGGAGCTCGGCCCCCTCTGTAGCGCCTTGCCGTACCAGGCGGTGATGCAGCCAGTCAAGATGCTCTCAGTGGTGCAGCTGTATAACTTTTTGAGGATCTGAGGGCCCATGCCAAATCTTTTCAGCCTCCTGAGGGGGAAGAGGTGCTGTCGTGCCCTCTTCACAACTGTGTGGGTGTGTGTTGACCATGTGGGGGAGACGGGATCCTGCGAATGTGAACGGGGCATTCTGAGTCAGCGCTGCTTCTCGTCTAAAGGTTGAATGTCTGTCATGGGAGAGAGGAGGAGAGGGTGGGGAAAGAGAGAGAGAGAGCGGTTGGAAGAGAGAGAGACAGGGTTAGGGAGAGAGAGAGAGAGGGAAGGTTAGGGAGAGAGGGGGGTAGGGAGAGAGAGAGAGAGGGGTAGGGAGGGGTAGAGAGGGGTAGAGAGAGAGAGAGAGAGAGAGACAGAGAGAGACAGAGAGAGAGAGAGACAGAGAGACAGAGAGACAGAGAGACAGAGAGACAGAGAGACAGAGAGAGAGAGATAATTTCCTTGTGAAATTAAAGCCAATCCCTGATCATAGGTGTCATTAAAACGCTTTAGAGCAGATTCCCTCCTTTTAACCAGCGGGATGGTTTCTCTGGTATCGTAGCTGTGGGTGGGAATGATATAACGTTTTCCGCTCTGGTTTTCACATCTAGAAAATGAATGGTGGTGTTGATCTCTGGGTTATAGATGGAAAGGAAGGGCTTCTGGAGGGGCTTCTGGGATGTCTTCCCCCTAGGGCGATCTATTCCCCCTGGGGGCCGGGGGCTGGGTTGGACCCCTCACCCCTGGCTACTGAACAGCTGGAAAATAGCCCTGTTGGTTGTCAGCTACTGGGCTTAATGGAAGTCCCAGGGCAGCAGGATTCATTTCCCACTGAGGTGCAATTCATTCCTAATGTTTGTCAGAGAGACACTCAGCCAGAACCTCAATTAATTCCTAATGTTTGTCAAGAGAGGCACTCAGCTAGCCGCTAGCCTTACATAAAACCCCTCTCTCAGCTAGCCGCTAGCCTTACATAAAACCCTCACTCAGCTAGCCGCTAGCCTTACATAAAACCCCTCTCTCAGCTAGCCGCTAGCCTTACATAAAACCCCTTAACTCAGCTAGCCGCTAGCCTTACATAAAACCCCTCACTCAGCTAGCCGCTAGCCTTACATAAAACCCCTCTCTCAGCTAGCTGCTAGCCTTACATAAAACCCCTCACTCAGCTAGCTGCTAGCCTTACATAAAACCCCTCACTCAGCTAGCCGCTAGCCTTACATAAAACCCCTCACTCAGCTAGCCGCTAGCCTTACATAAAACCCCTTAACTCAAGCTAGCCGCTTAGCCTTACATAAAACCCCTCACTAAGCTAGCCGCTAGCCTTACATAAAACCCCTCACTCAGCTAGCCGCTAGCCTTACATAAAACCCCTCTCTCAGCTAGCCGCTAGCCGCTAGCCTTACATAAAACCCCTTAACTCAGCTAGCTGCTAGCCTTACATAAAACCCCTTAACTCAGCTAGCTGCTAGCCTTACATAAAACCCCTTAACTGAGAATGAGCCTTACATAAACTTTCGCTCTGGTGTTTAGCCTACTAGAAAATCAATGTGTGTTGATCCTAGTTTAATGGAAAGGAGGCTCTGCTAGTGTGCTTACGAGTCTCCCCACTAGGCAGATCTACTTCCCCCTGGGGGCTGGGCTGGGTCTAAAACCCCTCACCCATGGCTACTGAACAGCTGGAAAATACCCCGTTGGTGTCAGCTTAGCGTGCTTAATGGAAAGTCACCAGGGCAGCCAGGATACATTCCCACTGAGGTGCAATTCATTCCTATAGTTTGTCCGAGCGCAGCACTCACAGAACCCTCAATCATTCCTAAGTGTTACAGAAGAGACACTCACCAGACCTCAATAATTCCATGTTCAAAATGCACTCAGCTAGCCGCTAGCCTTACATAAAACCCCTCTTCAAGGCTAGCCGCTTAGCCTTACATAAAACCCCTTAACTCAGCTAGCTGCTAGCCGCTAGCCTTACATAAAACCCCTCACTCAGCTAGCCGCTAGCCTTACATAAAACCCCTCACTCAGCTAGCCGCTAGCCTTACATAAAACCCCTCACTCAGCTAGCTGCTAGCCTTACATAAAACCCCTCACTCAGCTAGCCGCTAGCCGCTAGCCTTACATAAAACCCCTTAACTCAGCTAGCCGCTAGCCGCTAGCCTTACATAAAACCCCTTAACTCAGCTAGCCTTACATAAAACCCCTCTCTCAGCTAGCCGCTAGCCGCTAGCCTTACATAAAACCCCTCACTCAGCTAGCCGCTAGCCTTACATAAAACCCCTCACTCAGCTAGCTGCTAGCCTTACATAAAACCCCTCACTCAGCTAGCCGCTAGCCTTACATAAAACCCCTCACTCAGCTAGCCGCTAGCCTTACATAAAACCCCTCACTCAGCTAGCCGCTAGCCTTACATAAAACCCCTCACTCTCTTATTCTGCTCTGATCGTCCGTCAGGAGGTAACGGTAACTAACTCCGTTCCGTACATATGTGGGAAACCGCGGCATTCAAACGAGGCTGCAATGAAAACTAATGGGACTGTAGCGACTGTGTTGGCATCAAAATCCTGGGTGTGAACTAAGTTTCGATTCAGCGTTGATTGACATGGTAATGGACCAATATTATTGGAGAAAAGTTGAAAAAACTGACCCCGCTGACGCTGTACGTTAAAGTGTAACATTTTTTATTTTTTATTTTTTTATTTCACCTTTATTTAACCAGGTAAGCCAGTTGAGAACAAGTTCTCATTTACAACTGCGACCTGGCCAAGATAAAGCAAAGCAGTGTGATAAAAACAACAACAACACAGTGTAACATGTGGTCCTCTGGTCCTCTGGTCCTCTGGTCCTCTGGTCCTCTGGTCCTCTGGTCCTCTGATCCTCTGGTCCTCTGGTCCTCTGGTCCTCTGGTCCTCTGGTCCTCTGATCCTCTGGTCCTCTGGTCCTCTGGTCCTCTGGTCCTCTGGTCCTCTGGTCCTCTGATCCTCTGGTCCTCTGGTCCTCTGATCCTCTGTAGCTCAGCTGGTAGAGCACGGCGCTTGTAACGCCAAGGTAGTGGGTTCGATCCCCGGGACCACCCATACACAAAAAAAATTATGCACGCATGACTGTAAGTCGCTTTGGATAAAAGCGTCTGCTAAATGGCATATTATTATTATTATTATTATTATGTCACGACGTAACATACAGCAGGCATTATTCAACTCATTCTGTGCCGTACAGCCTCTTTCCACCAGGTGTAGCGCTTCTCTCGCAGATTAAAAACAAGAAATGATCAATGGTGAGTGTAAAGTTAATTACTCGTGAGTTCATCAATAGTTAATTCAATCAATTGTTCATTTTTCGCGTAATCACTGCGAGCCATCATGACTCTCCAAAAACCGTGACACCCACAGTTTAATTGTGAAGAAAAATTTAGCGCTCGCCCTAAAAACCTTGTTCAAATTCGACACAAACCTTCAAATAGGTATGTAATGAGACGTTATATAAACTCTTTATAGTGTTTTATTTACATTTTAGAGGTGATAAGTTGGACAGATCGGGTGAAAAAAGCCGGTTCCCCACACGACATATCTCCCCCTTTCACTATGACGTAGTAGCTTTCGCTTCCACACCCGCCATTTTTTTAATTACCCGGCGGAGCTCCATCGCTTTCTTCAATCATTCGGAGACGGGCAGCAGGAAGGTCTCGTCATTGATTTTGCTGAAAGGGGAGTAATTGTGCTTTACAATGGTATTCATGTTACAGTCGACCTGCTTTACAATGGTATTCATGTTACAGTTGACCTGCTTTACAATGGTATTCATATTACAGTCGACCTGCTTTACAATGGTATTAATATTACAGTTGACCTGCTTTACAATGGTATTCATGTTACAGTTGACCTGCTTTACAATGGTATTAATATTACAGTTGACCTGCTTTACAATGGTATTCATGTTACAGTTGACCTGCTTTACAATGGTATTAATATTACAGTTGACCTGCTTTACAATGGTATTAATATTACAGTTGACCTGCTTTACAATGGTATTCATGTTACAGTTGACCTGCTTTACAATGGTATTCATATTACAGTTGACCTGCTTTACAATGGTATTCATATTACAGTTGACCTGCTTTACAATGGTATTCATGTTACAGTTGACCTGCTTTACAATGGTATTCATATTACAGTTGACCTGCTTTACAATGGTATTCATATTACAGTTGACCTGGAAGTATTACGTTTTTGGGGCGCCAAAATAAGGTCAAATGTACGGAACAGCGCGATGTACAGAAGTGCGTTAGCTTTCGTTATGGGAGAGAAGGAGAGAAGGAGAGAAAATGAGGTTGGTTCTAGTAGAGAAGTTGAGACTGGTTTTTGTTCTGCTGTAGTTCTCAAGCAGCTTCAATGTTGTGTGTGTCTGTAAGCACGTCTTCTCTGTGGGTAGTCAAGTGGACACTAGTAATCCCTGACCTTCCCTGTAGCTTAAACTCTGTTGACCCTTTATCCAGGTAGGAACGGCAGGGTAGCAGAACGAGGTCATGTCAGTTAACCTTATCTAATGAAATGTTGTCGTTGGATCAAAGGTCGGAACATTCCAGCCGGTCACATCGTACGACGTGCTGCACCGTCACACCGATTGGCTCTGTGAGGTGATCTCTTGATCAGGGGCTGGAGGTCTGATTCCCACACCACTACGAAGGATATTGGACATTACTGACATACTGATGATCACCATTATGGGATTGGCCATCCATAGTCACATTTCTACTGGAAAAATGAATCTGATGATATTCCGTTTTTATTTAGCAGTTTGAACACAATTTATTTTATTTTAATTTTTAATTTTTATAAGGTATATTTTAGGGATATTGCAAAGGTGTAAATATGGTGTCTTATGGCTTCACCAGTTTGTCTCCACTGCAACAGTGCGCTCGATCATCGCTCATTCCAGTCGTTCCACCATGATCAAGATGCTGCCGCTAAATGAAGCCACCACCGGTTCATATTACAGATGGTTACTGATTTATACTGAAACCAAACCATGTTCCACTCCAAGTCACAGGCTAACTTATCAATGTTTTCCCAGGCTACCTAACTAAAGTTCAGATGCCTTAGCCTGTTCAGATGCACAGCTAGGCAGCTAGAGGTCTGACCTGATAGGGAGCGGAACGAATAGCGATCTCCCTAGTTGACTGACCATCTGAAGTGAGAACCAACGATCTGAGAACAAGGTGTGTGTGGGTGGACGTGGAGATGACCTATGGTGGGGGGGGGGTCTAAATGTGTCCCACTAGATGCGGCTTGGGGTGAAAAGACTGGGAGAGGCAGCGGGAGAAAGAAATAACAAGTATTTTGTGATTCATGTTGGAACAGTTGGTTAAACTGTAATTAATGAAGCTGATTATGGGATGGTGGTGGTGGGGTCCTCAGGGCTGGTGTTTGGGCTGGTGGTGGTGAGAGAGATTTCTCACAGCTCTGGGGGAGGAAGAGGCGTGCAATTAAGTGAATCAGCCGGTAGGAACCAGGAGGATCTGGGGATCATTGAGATGGAATGTGACATTAAAGAAACCAGGGAGGAATTATCCCATCTAGGAGAGAGAGGGGGAGAGAGAGAGAGAGAGAGAGAGAGAGAGAGAGAGAGAGGAGAGAGAGAGCATCGGGTAGAATGTCTGTTTGACTTTCTCAGTAGGGCTAAAAACATGGTCACAGTCTTAGAGCTGCATCCTGAACACAACACACTTCATAGAGGTTTAATAATAATATCTTACTGACAACAGAGAGAGAGCGAGCTGGACCTAATGATCTCACACTGACAACAGAGGGAGAGCGAGCTAGACCTAATGATCTCACACTGACAACAGAGGGAGAGCGAGCTAGACCTAATGATCTCACACTGACAACAGGAGAAGCTAGACCTAATGATCTCACACTGACAACAGAGGGAGAGACCTAATGATCTCACACTGAAAACAGAGGGAGAGCGAGCTAGACCTAATGATCTCACACTGAAAACAGAGAGAGAGACCTAATGATCTCACACTGACAACAGAGAGAGAGACCTAATGATCTCACACTGACAACAGAGAGAGAGACCTAATGATCTCACACTGACAACAGAGAGAGAGACCTAATGATCTCACACTGACAACAGAGAGAGAGACCTAATGATCTCACATGAAACGAGAGGGGAGACCTAATGATCTCACACTGAAACACAGAGAGCGAGACCTAATGATCTCACACTGACAAAAGAGGAGAGACCAATGATCTCACCTGACAAAAGAGAGAGAGACCAATGATCTCACACGACAACAGAGAGAAGACTAATGATCTCACCACAAAAACAGAGAGGAGAACCTAATGATCTTAAACACTGAAAAACAGGAGAAGACCTAATGACTCACATGACAAAAGAGAGAGACCTAATGATCTCAACACGACACAGAGAGAGGCCTAATGATCTCACACTGACACAGAGAGAGAGGCTAAATGATCTCACACTGACAAAAGAGAGAGAGAGAACCTAATGATCTCACACAAAAGAGAGAGAAAACCTAATGATCTCACATGACAACAGAGAGAGACCTAATGATCTCACACTGACAACAGAGAGAGAGACCTAATGATCTCACACTGACAACAGAGAGAGAGACCTAACGATCTCACACTGACAACAGAGAGAGAGACCTAACGATCTCACACTGACAACAGAGAGAGAGACCTAATGATCTCACACTGACAACAGAGAGAGAGAGAGACCTAATGATCTCACACTGACAACAGAGAGAGAGAGACCTAATGTTCTCACACTGACAACAGAGAGAGAGACCTAATGATCTCACACTGACAACAGAGAGAGAGAGACCTAATGATCTCACACTGACAACAGAGAGAGAGACCTAATGTTCTCACACTGACAACAGAGAGAGAGACCTAATGATCTCACACTGACAACAGAGAGAGAGAGACTAATGATCTCACACTGACAACAGAGAGAGAGAGACCTAATGATTCTCACACTGACAACAGAGGAGAGAGAGAGCCCGAAATGATCTCACACTGAAAACGAGAGAGAGACCTAATGATCTCACCAAAAATGACAAAGAAGAGACCTAAGATCTCACACGACAACGAGAGAGACCAAATTTTCACACTGACAACAGAGAGAGAAGACTAATGATCTCACACTGACAACAGAAGGAGGCCTAATGATTCACACTGAACACAGAGAGAGAGACCTAATGATCTCACACTGACAACAGAGAGAGACCTAATGAATCACATGACAACAGAGAGAGAGACTAATGATCTCACATTTACAACAGAGAGGAGAGAAAACCTAATGATCTCACACTGACCAATTTCTATTTTGTGTTTTTTTAACGACCTAAAAAATAATTGAAAATAAATACCCCAATGTTTCCTATTCTGAAAAATCAGTTAGTTTTGGAACATCAAATTAGGTTTTTGGACATCACTATTTTAATGAGCCGGCAACGTGATGTTCTGCACCCCGGGCCAGGAGTTTGCTCCCCCCAGACCAGGATGTATGTTCACCCCGGGGCCAGGATGTAATGTTCAACCCCGGACCAGGTGGTGTCACCCGGACCCAGATTTTTCTTTTTTCCAAACCTGACCAACCCCCCGGGCCCCACCCCGGACCAGGTTGACTGCTCCCCCCGACCAGGATGTTCTGCTCCACCCGACCAGGGTACTTTCACCCCCGACCAGGGTGGACTGCTCACCCCGGACCGGATTTTACTGCTCCCCCGGACCAAGTGTTCTGCTCACCCCAGACCAGATGTACTGTTCACCCCGGGCCAGGATTTTACTTTCACCCCGGACCAGGATGGGCTGCTCACCCCGGACCAGGATGTACTGTTCACCCCGGACCAGGATGTACTGCTCCCCCCCGACCAGGATGGACTGTTCAACCCCACAGGATGGACGCTCACCGGACAAAGGGTGTAAAGCTCACCCCAGACCAGATGTTCTGCTCACCCCGACCGGGTGTTCTGCTCACCCCGGAACCAGATGTTCTGTCCCCCCCAGACCAGATGTACTGTTCACACCCACCGGTGTCTGTTCACCCGACCAGGGTGTTTCACCCCAACCAGGATGACTGCTCACCCGGACCAGGATGACTGTTCACCCGGTACCAAAGTTCTGCTCACCCCAGACCAGGAATGTACTGGTTCCCCCGGACAGGATGTTCTGCTCACCCCAGACCAGGATGTACTGTTACCCCGGCCAGGAGTTTTGGGTCACCCCGGACCAGGAGTTCTGCTAACCCCGGACCAGGGTGTTGCTCACCCAACCGGAGTACTGGTTCACCCCGGCCAGATTTACTGTTCACCCCGACCCGGGTGTACTTTCACCCCGACCAGGGTTCTGCTTCACCCCAGACCAGATGGGCTGCTCACCCCGGACCAGTGTACTGTTCACCCCGACCGATGTTCTGCTCACCCAAAACCAAGGTTTACGTTCACACCCCGGACCAGGATGGATGCTCCCCGGACCAGGATGTATGCCACCCCAGACCAGGATTTTCGCTCACCCCAAGACCAGGATGTTCTGCTCACCCCGGACCAGGATGTTCTGACTCACCCCAGACCAGGATGGACTGCTCACCCCCGGACCAGGATGTACTTTGCACCCCGACCAGGATGTTCTGCTCACCCCAGACCAGGATGTACTGTTCACCCCGGACCAGGATGGACTGCTCACCCCGGACCAGGATGTACTGCTCACCCCAGACCAGGATGTTCTGCTCACCCCAGACCAGGATGTTCTGCTCACCCCGGACCAGGATGTTCTGCTCACCCCAGACCAGGATGTACTGTTCACCCCGGACCAGGATGTACTGTTCACCCCGGACCAGGATGTTCTGCTCACCCCAGACCAGGATGGACTGCTCACCCCGGACCAGGATGTACTGTTTCACCCCGGACCAGGATGTTCTGCTCACCCCAGACCAGGATGTACTGTTCACCCCGGACCAGGATGTTCTGCTCACCCCAGACCAGGATGTACTGTTCACCCCGGACCAGGATGTTCTGCTCACCCCGGACCAGGATGTACTGTTCACCCCGGACCAGGATGTACTGTTCACCCCGGACCAGGATGTACTGCTCACCCCGGACCAGGATGGACTGCTCACCCCGGACCAGGATGGACTGCTCACCCTGGACCAGACCCTAATCCCCGGGACTAGAAAGAGGAAGAGACGGTGGAAGAGAGGCAAGCGAGCGGGTTCCCTGACGAGACTATTTACGTTGACGAGTAAATAAGCCGCCTCTACCCTCCGTTCTATTGGTGAACGTACAATCACTAGAGAACAACCTGGATCAGCTCCGTTCCAGACTATCCTATCAACGAGACCTGAAGGACTGTAATATCCTGTTTCTCTGTTGTGGCTGAACATGGATAATATACACTACCGTTCAAAAGTTTGGGGTCACTTAGAAATGTCCATTAAAATAACATCAAATTGATCAGAAATACAGTGTAGACATTGTTAATGTTGTAAATGGCTATTGTAGCTGGAAACAGCTGATTTTTTTAAATGGAATATCTACATAGGCTTACAGAGGCCCATTATCAGCAACCATCAGTCCTGTGTTCCATATGTCAGACTGCCCATCTTCATCTTTTCTTTTTATTGGCCAGTCTGAGATATGGCTTTTTCTTTGCAACGAGCTGTATAAGGCCATAAGCGAACAAGAAAATGCTCATCCAGAGGCGGCGCTCCTAGTGGCCGGTGATTTTAATGCAGGGAAACTGAAATCTGTTTTACCTCATTTTTACCAGCATGTCACCTGTGCGACTAGCGGCAAAAAAAACTCAGCATCGCATACAAAGCTCTCCCTCGCCATCCGCTTGGCAAATCTGACCATAACTCTATCCTGCTTTCAAGTAAAAACTCAAGCAGGAAGTACCAGTGATGCGCTCAATACGAAAGTGGTCCGATGAAGCAGATGCTAAGCTACAGGACTGTTTCGCTAGCACAGACTGGAACATGTTCCGGGATTCATCCGATAACATTGAGGAATTTACCACATCAGTCACTGACTTCATTAAATAAATGCATAGACGACGGTGTCCCCACAGTGACCGTACGTACATATCCCAACCAGAAACTATGGATTACAGGCAATTACAGATTTCACATCTGTAGCCATGAAATGCTTTGAAAGGCTGGTCATGGCCCACGTCAACACCATCATCCCAGACACCCTGGACCTACTCCAATTCACATACCGGCCCAACAGATCCACAGATGACGCAATCTCTATTGCACTCCACACTGCCCTCTCCCACATGGACAAAAGGAACACCTACGTGAGAATGCTGTTCATTGACTACAGCTCACCCTTCAACACCATAGTGCCCTCCAAGCTTATCACTAAGCTCAGGACCCTGGGTCTGAACACCTCCCTCTGCAACTGGATCCTGGACTTCCTGACGGGCAGCCCCCAGATGGTGAGGGTAGGCAACAACACATCCGCCACGCTGATCCTCAGGGGTGCGTGCTCAGTCCCCTCCTGTACTCCCTGTTCACCCACGACTCCCAACACCATCCGTAAGTTTGCTGACGACACGGTGGTTGGCCAGATCACAGACGACGATGAGACAGCGTATAGAACGCGCCCCCATCCACATTGACAGTGCTGTAGTGATGTCCACATCAGTAAGGACCTATCATGGTCCAAATACACCAAAGTTCTAAAGCTGCACCGTCGAGAGCATCTTGACTGGCTGTATCACCGCTTGGTATGTCAACTGCTTGGCATCCGGCGCTACAGAGGGTAGTTTGTACGGCCCAGTACATCACTGGGGCCGAGCTCCCTGCCATCCATGACCTCTATACCAGGCAGTGTCAGAGGAAGGCCCTAAAAATGGTCAAAGACTCCAGCCACCCAAGTCATAGACTGTTCTCTCTGCTACTGCACGGCAAGCGATACCAATGCACCAAGTCTGGAACCAACAGGACCCTGAACAGCTTCTACCCCCAAGCCAAAAGACTGCTAAATAGTTAGTCCGGGTAGTTATTGGTTAACTATTTAAGTATCTGCATTGAACCTTTTTGCACTAACTCTTGACTCATCACTTAAGCTGATGCTACTGTTTATCTATCCTGTTGCCTAGTCACTTTACCCCTACCTACAGTATATGCACATCACTACCGCAATTACCTCGTACCCCTGCACATCAACTCAGTACTGGTACCCCGTGTATATAGCCAAGTTATCGTTACTCATTATGTATTTATTCCTCGTGTTATTATTTTTGTATTATTTCTCTTTTTACCTCTCTGCATTGTTGGGAAGGACCCGTAAGTAAGCATTTCATTGTTAGTCTACACCTGTTGTTTACCAAGCATGTGACAAATAAAATGTGATTTGATTTGCGAGAGTGAGAAAGGCCCATTATGAATCATGACGGAGGGGATTGGGGGCGGCTTGGAAGGCTTTGGAGCTTTGGAACACGCAACTGACCTCTGTTGTTCAAAGCATCATGTCGTTTGTTTTTTTTTACCATTCACTCCTGAAACCGCCCAGATTTGTCCAAGTGACAGACAGACTGAAAAATGTCTGTCAGTCTTTTTGCTGTCGCCACGTATTTATCCCCCTGTGTTGCCAGCTGTTTGTGTCTGAACCGTTCTCAGCCTATATGTTCTGTCATTCTATAATGGGGAGTTTCTGGAACCTCGTGGGTTCTGTAATTCCGCTCATTTTGATGCTGAGACATCATGAGGCATCAGTTTATCTTCAGGGGGCCCCCGACCTGTCCCGAAGGCCCCCCCTGATCTTGCTCATCTAGCTCCCAACCACCAAAAAAAAAAAAAAACCCCCCAAAAAAAAAAAAAAAAAAAAAAAAGATGGGGGGGGGGGGG
>LR778269.1:49487705-49595205 GCA_902810595.1 Coregonus sp. 'balchen'
CCAAGAAACATACGAGAGGAGAGACCTAATGATCTCACTCAACAACCTTGACCACACTAGAGGAGAGGCCTTTTTAAACTCAACCGTAAATCAAAAAGGGCATGATAAGACCGAGGGGAAAAATCTTGTCTCAAAAAAAAACCTTTGACCACAGAAACAAGAGAGAGGCTGTTTAACTGCAAAAAGCGAACCTTACTAACGCCCGAATGGCCGGGCGAATTGATACTGCCTTTTACGGCGTGACCAATTCTGCTATTTTATGTTTTTTTTATGACCTAAAAAATAATTGTAGATAATATTACCTCCATAATTTCCTATTACTGAAAACATCAGTTTGTTCTGGACATCAGTTAGTTCTGGACATCAGAACATCACTACTTCATTGAGCCGGCAACTGTGGATGTACTGCTTACCCCGGACCAGGATGTACTGCTCACCCCGGACCAGGATGTACTGCTCACCCCGGACCAGGATGTACTGCTCACCCCGGACCAGGATGTACTGCTCACCCCGGACCAGGATGTACTGCTCACCCCGGACCAGGATGTACTGCTCACCCCGGACCAGGATGTACTGCTCACACCGGACCAGGATGTACTGCTCACCCCGGACCAGGATGTACTGCTCACCCCGGACCAGGATGTACTGCTCACCCCGGACCAGGATGTACTGCTCACCCCGGAACTAGAAAGAGGAAGAGACGGTGGAAGAGAGGCAAGCGAGCGAGTTCCCTGACGAGACTATTTACGTCGACAAGTAAATAAACCGCCTCTACCCTCCGTTCTATTGGTGAACGTACAATCACTAGAGAAACAAACTGGACAAGCTCCATTCGAGACTATCCTATCAACGTGATCTGAAGAACTGTAATATCCTGTTTCTCTGAGTTGTGGCTGAACAAGGACATGGATAATATACACTACCGTTTAAAAGTTTGGGGTCACTTAGACATAGTTAATGTTGTAAATGGCTATTGTAGCTGGAAACGGCTGATTTTTTAAATGGAATATTTACATAGGTGTACAGAGGCCCATTATCAGCAACCATCAGTCCTGTGTTCCATATCTCAGACTGCCCATCTTTTTCTTTTTTTTAAATTGGCCAGTCTGAGATATGGCTTTTTCTTTGCAACGAGCTGTATAAGGCCATAAGCGAACAAGAAAATGCTCATCCAGAGGCGGCGCTCCTAGTGGCCGGTGATTTTAATGCAGGGAAACTGAAATCTGTTTTACCTCATTTTTACCAGCAACTAGCGGCAAAAAAAAAACTCAGCATCTTTACTCCACACACAGAAACGCATACAAAGCTCTCCCTCGCCATCCACTTGGCAAATCTGACCATAACTCTATCCTGCTTTCAAGTAAAAACTCGAGCAGGAAGTACCAGTGATGCGCTCAATACGAAAGTGGTCCGATGAAGCGGAGTCTAAGCTACAGGACTGTTTCGCTAGCACAGACTGGAATACGTTCCGGGATTCATCCGATACCATTGAGGACTTTACCACATCAGTCACTGGCTTCATTAAATAAATGCATCGACGACATCGAACCCACAGTGACCGTACGTACATATCCCAACCAGAAACTATGGATTACAGGCAATTACAGATTTCACATCTGTAGCCATGAAATGCTTTGAAAGGCTGGTCATGGCTCACGTCAACACCATCATCCCAGACACCCTGGACCTACTCCAATTCACATACCGGCCCAACAGATCCACAGATGACGCAATCTCTATTGCACTCCACACTACCCTTTACCACCTGGACAAAAGGAACACCTACGTGAGAATGCTGTTCATTGACTACAGCTCAGCCTTCAACACCATAGTGCCCTCCAAGCTTATCACTAAGCTCAGGACCCTGGGTCTGAACACCTCCCTCTGCAACTGGATCCTGGACTTCCTGACGGGCAGCCCCCAGATGGTGAGGGTAGGCAACAACACATCTGCCACGCTGATCCTCAGGGGTGCGTGCTTAGTCCCCTCCTGTACTCCCTGTTCACCCACGACTGCGTGGCCGCGCACGACTCCAACACCATCAGGAAGTTTGCTGACGACACGGTGGTTGGCCAGATCACAGACGACGATGAGACAGCGTATAGGGAGGAGGTTAGTGACCTGGCAGTCTGTTGCCAGGAAAACAACCTCTCCCTCAACGTCAGCAAGACAAACGAGCTGATCGTGGACTACAGGAAACGGAGGGCTGAACACGCCCCCATCCACATCACTAAGGACCTATCATGGTCCAAATACACCAAAGTTCTAAAGCTGCACCGTCGAGAGCATCTTGACTGGCTGTATCACCGCTTGGTATGTCAACTGCTCGGCGTCCGACCGCAAGGCGCCACAGAGGGTAGTTTGTACGGCCCAGTAACATCCAGGACCTCTATACCAGGTGGTGTCAGAGGAAGGCCCTAAAAATGGTCAAAGACTCCAACCACCCAAGTCATAGGCTGTTCTCTCTGCTACTGCACGGCAAGCGGTACCAATGCACCAAGTCTGGAACCAACAGGACCCTGAACAGCTTCTACCCCCAAGCCATAAGACTGCTAAATAGTTAGTCCGGGTAGTTATTGGTTAACTATTTAAGTATCTGCATTGAACCTTTTTGCACTAACTCTTGACATCACTTTAGCTGATGCTACTGTTTATCTATCCTGTTGCCTAGTCACTTTACCCCTACCTACAGTATATGTACATCACTACCTCATTGACCTTGTAACCCTGCACATCGACTCAGTACTGGGACCCTGTGTATATAGCAAAGTTATCGTTACTCATTGTGTATTTATTCCTTGTGTTATTATCTTTCTCTCTGCATTGTTGGGAAGTGTCCGTAAGTAAGCATTTCATTGTTAGTCTGTTGTTTACGAAGTATGTGACAAATAAAATGTGATTTGATTTGCGAGAGTGAGAAAGGGCCATTATGAATCATGACGGAGGGGATTGGGGCGGCTTGGAAGGCTTTGGAGCTTTGGAGCTGTACGCACTGACCTCTGTTGTTCAAAGCAGGGCATTTTTTTTACCATTCACTCCTGAAACCGCCCAGATTTGTCCAAGTGACAGACAGACTGAAAAATGACTGTCAGTCTTTTTGCTGTCGCCACCTATTTATCCCCCTGCGTGTCAGCTGTTTGTGTCAGACCGTTCTCAGCCTATATGTTCTGTCATTCTATATGGGAGTTCTGGAACTCTGTGGGTTCTGTAATTCCGCTCATTTTGAATGCTGAGACATCATGAGGCATCAGTCATCTTCAGGCCCCAGACCTCAGTCAGAAGGCTCTCTGCCATCTAGCTCATCTTGCTCCCAACCACACACAGAGAGGGAGACCAGAAACAGTGATTGGCAATCTCAACCCACATCAGACCACAACACCCAGCTGCCATATCAGACAGCTACTGTAGTCTGACTGCTGGTGAAAGGTAATACTATTAGTTTGTTAAAGAGCTACTGTAGTAGGAGATAGTAAAATAGTGTGTAGGGAGCTACTAAACAGATGTAGTGAATGATAAAGCAGCTGTTAGTGAGGGTGAGAACACCTTTCTTCAGACCAGGCCCTGAACCCTGTGCACCACACTGCTCCATAACCTTTAGACTACAATGCATCCTGGTGGAGGCCAGTGTTTCTAGAATGCGTCCTGGTGGAGGCCAGTGTTTCTAGAATGCGTCCTGGTGGAGGCCAGTGTTTCTACAATGCGTCCTGGTGGAGGCCAGTGTTTCTAGAATGCATCCTGGTGGAGGCCAGTGTTTCTAGAATGCGTCCTGGTGGAGGCCAGTGTTTCTAGAATGCGTCTTGGTGGAGGCCATTGTTTCTACAATGCGTCCTGGTGGAGGCCAGTGTTTCTAGAATGCGTCCTGGTGGAGGCCAGTGTTTCTAGAATGCATCCTGGTGGAGGCCAGTGTTTCTAGAATGCGTCCTGGTGGAGGCCAGTGTTTCTAGAATGCATCCTGGTGGAGGCCAGTGTTTCTAGAATGCGTCTTGGTGGAGGCCAGTGTTTCTAGAATGCGTCTTGGTGGAGGCCAGTGTTTCTACAATGCGTCCTGGTGGAGGCCAGTGTTTCTAGAATGCATCCTGGTGGAGGCCAGTGTTTCTAGAATGCGTCTTGGTGGAGGCCAGTGTTTCTAGAATGCGTCTTGGTGGAGGCCAGTGTTTCTACAATGCGTCCTGGTGGAGGCCAGTGTTTCTAGAATGCATCCTGGTGGAGGCCAGTGTTTCTAGAATGCGTCCTGGTGGAGGCCATTGTTTCTAGAATGCATCCTGGTGGAGGCCAGTGTTTCTAGAATGCATCCTGGTGGAGGCCAGTGTTTCTAGAATGCATCCTGGTGGAGGCCAGTGTTTCTAGAATGCGTCCTGGTGGAGGCCAGTGTTTCTAGAATGCATCCTGGTGGAGGCCAGTGTTTCTAGAATGCGTCCTGGTGGAGGCCAGTGTTTCTAGAATGCGTCCTGGTGGAGGCCAGTGTTTCTAGAATGCGTCTTGGTGGAGGCCAGTGTTTCTAGAATGCATCCTGGTGGAGGCCAGTGTTTCTAGAATGCGTCCTGGTGGAGGCCAGTGTTTCTAGAATGCGTCCTGGTGGAGGCCAGTGTTTCTAGAATGCGTCCTGGTGGAGGCCAGTGTTTCTACAATGCGTCCTGGTGGAGGCCAGTGTTTCTAGAATGCGTCCTGGTGGAGGCCAGTGTTTCTAGAATGCGTCCTGGTGGAGGCCAGTGTTTCTAGAATGCGTCTTGGTGGAGGCCAGTGTTTCTAGAATGCGTCCTGGTGGAGGCCAGTGTTTCTAGAATGCGTCTTGGTGGAGGCCAGTGTTTCTAGAATGCGTCCTGGTGGAGGCCAGTGTTTCTAGAATGCGTCCTGGTGGAGGCCAGTGTTTCTAGAATGCGTCCTGGTGGAGGCCAGTGTTTCTAGAATGCGTCCTGGTGGAGGCCAGTGTTTCTAGAATGCGTCCTGGTGGAGGCCAGTGTTTCTAGAATGCGTCCTGGTGGAGGCCAGTGTTTCTAGAATGCGTCCTGGTGGAGGCCAGTGTTTCTAGAATGCGTCTTGGTGGAGGCCAGTGTTTCTAGAATGCATCCTGGTGGAGGCCAGTGTTTCTAGAATGCGTCCTGGTGGAGGCCAGTGTTTCTAGAATGCGTCCTGGTGGAGGCCAGTGTTTCTAGAATGCGTCCTGGTGGAGGCCAGTGTTTCTAGAATGCGTCCTGGTGGAGGCCAGTGTTTCTAGAATGCGTCCTGGTGGAGGCCAGTGTTTCTAGAATTTGTCCTGGTGGAGGCCAGTGTTTCTAGAATGCGTCTTGGTGGAGGCCAGTGTTTCTAGAATGCGTCTTGGTGGAGGCCAGTGTTTCTAGAATGCGTCTTGGTGGAGGCCAGTGTTTTCTGTGTCACTATGCAGTATATGATTACAAACTGAGGGATGTTAGGAACCCTCTGTGGATGAGGAGAGAGAATTTCATAGACAGGCTATTAATGCCTTAGTTTAGTCTCCAGGCAGTATGTCATGTGTTACATTAAATATGGAAATAGAAAGGCTTTCTGCTCATTACATGACCACACTAAGTATGATGAACAAGGTGTTTCCCCATGATGCCGATGTCTCACCTCCACAACCACAACCATCACCAACACCTTGGTCAACATTCCCTCCCTCTCTCTCTCTCTCTCTAATATGGCTGAGGAAATACAACAGTAGTAGTTGTAAAGGAATGAGTTCATGCGTCCTTGTGACTCAAGTCTGTTGCTTATTTGACATTTCTGTCATTTCAGTGGTTAAGAAGTGAACGCTTGTTATTCATCTACATCTGGCTCCTAATCTCGAGTGATTGACACTTCTCTTGCTGCGGTTGTGTTTTCCACATGGTTTAGAGTTCTGTTATAAACTGGGTGCTTAATTATATCACAGGTAGTTCCATCACGTCACTCTGCTGAGTTCTAGAACACTTCTTCCATGCCTTATTACATTCCACCTAGAATCTGTGTGTTTCTCTGTTAATAGTCCTCTAACATATGATGTCAACATTATGGAATAGTTGTGCCAGTGTGTGTTTATTGACTATGACCCAACACTTGGCTAGGTGAAAGGTACCTTACAGGGCAGAGCAACACATTTAGATTCTCTCTCCCTACCTTGGCATACAACTTCCATCTCCCAGTTGATATTTCACTGTCAATGTACAGTACACTACAGTCTTTTTGTATTGTAGACACATTGTGCTCTCTAACTAGCTCTCTATAGGTCATAGACCACTAGCTATACTCTCTAACTAGCTCTCTATAGGTCATAGACCACTAGCTATACTCTCTAACTAGCTCTCTATAGGTCATAGACCACTAGCTATACTCTCTAACTAGCTCTCAATAGGTCATAGACCACTAGCTATGCTCTCTAACTAGCTCTCTATAGGTCATAGACCACTAGCTATACTCTCTAACTAGCTCTCTATAGGTCATAGACCACTAGCTATGCTCTCTAACTAGCTCTCTATAGGTCATAGACCCTGTATGATAGTGAGGCTGTGAGGTAACGCCTGTAGTATCTTCCTTCTGCTGTCCAGTCAGTCATCTGATGAGATGTGTAACAGGGAGAGACAGACAGGGATGAGATGTGTAACAGGGAGAGACAGACAGGGATGAGGTGTGTAACAGGGAGAGACAGACAGGGATGAGATGTGTAACAGGGAGAGACAGACAGGGATGAGATGTGTAACAGGGAGAGACAGACAGGGATGAGATGTGTAACAGGGAGAGACAGACAGGGATGAGATGTGTAACAGGGAGAGACAGACAGGGATGAAGCGGCAGCTCTTTGTTCCCTAACATTCCTCCACATCCTGCTGGGAATCAGTAGTGTTGATCTGGCTACTCGCTAAATGGACTGCACCTGGTTATCCCTCCCTCCCTCCCTCCCTCCTGCTGTTTCCTCCCTCCCTCCCTCCATCTCTCCCTCCCTCCCTCCCTCTGTTTCCTCCCTCCCTCCCTCTCTCCCGTCTCCGTCCACCCCAAACATTTGTAAGCCATTTAGATTCTTCTCTCTCAGATGGACTTCCCCTCACAATCTGCAACACACACACACACACACACACACACACACACACCACACACACACACACACACACACACACACACATTCTGCAGACAGACAGACGTCTTAATTGCCACCAGAGTCCAGCTCCATGCCATGCTGTGCTAACAGGGATGGGCCAGTCAGTGTGTTCCACAGGGAGAGACCAGGAGACTCACCCTACAGCCTGTCTGCTCTCCTGGGCCCTGGGTTTATTTCACTATACACATAACGTCTGCCTGCAGTTTTATTCCCCCACTATAAAACCTGGGCTCTGCTGCTGTGGGTGGCGAGAGAGAGATCTGAGAGACAAGGCAAGAAGGGCCTTCTCCGCCATCAAAAGGAACTTCAAATTCAATTAGGATCTGGCTAAAAATACTTGAATCGGTTATAGAACCCATTGCCCTCTATGGTTGTGAGGTTTTGGGTCAATAATTCACAAAATGGGACAAACACTTCTGCATTCAGAAGTCTGCAAAAATATCCTCCGTGTACAACGTAAAACACCAAATAATGCATGCAGAGCAGAATTAGGCCGATACCCGCTAATTATCAAAATCTAGAAAAGAGCCGTTAAATTCTACAACCACCTAAAAGGAAGCGATTCCCAAACCTTCCATAACAAAGCCATCACCTACAGAGAGATGAACTTGGAGAAGAGTCCCCTAAGCAAGCTGATCCTGGGGCTCTTTTCACAAACACAAACAGACCCCACAGAGCCCCAGGACAGCAACACAATTAGACCCAACCAAATCATGAGAAAACAAAAAGATAATTACTTGACAGAGCAAACTAGAATGCTATTTGGCCCTAAACAGAGAGTACACAGTGGCAGAATACCTGACCACTGTGACTGACCCAAACTTAAGGAAAGCTTTGTGAGGTGGAAACTGAGCTGCACTTCCTAACCTCCTTCCTGACCATATTAGAGACACATATTTCCCTCAGATTACATAGACCCACAAAGAATTCCAAAACAAATCCAATATTGATAAACTCCCATATCTATTAAGTGAAATACCACAGTGTGCAGTCACAGCAGCAAGATTTGTGACCTGTTGCCACAAGAAAATAGCAACCAGTGAAGAACAAACACCATATTTATGTTTATTTATTTTCCCTTCTGTACTTTAACTATTTGCACATCGTTACAACACTGTATATAGACATAATATGACATTTGAAATGTCTCTATTCCTTTTAAAACTTTTGTGAGTGTAATGTTTTCCTGTAGGATAGATGGAGGGAGGAGGGAGGGAGGGAGGAGGACGGGAGGGTGGAAGGTTTTCTTTCTTTTTTTTCTTTTTCTTCTTCTTTCTTTTTCTCTCTCTTTCTTCCTTCTTCTTTCTCTCTCTCCTCTCTCTCGCTTCCTATCTCTCTCTCCTCTCCTCTCTCTCTCTCTCTCTCTCTCTCGCTCTCTCTCTCTCTCTCTCCTTCCTCTCCTCTCTCTCTCTCTCTCGATCTCTCTCTTCTCTCTCTCTCGTTCTCTCATCTCTTCTCCTTCCTCTCTCTCCTCTCTTCCTCTCTCTCTCTCCTCTCTCGCTCCCTCTTCTCCTCTCCCCCTCCCCTCTAACTCTCTCTCTCTATCCCCTCTCACCATCTTCTTAACCCTCATTCCCCTTTCCCCTCCTCTTCCTCTCGTCCTTTTCTTGGTCTGCCCCTTACACTGTGTCCTCCTTCTTCTCCAGTGGCTTTTTACTCTCCACCTAATTCCTCTTCTTCCGCTTGTCTGCTCCTTCCCTCTCCTCTCCTGCTCTCTACTTCTACCCTTTCAAGCCTGCTTAGACCCTGTCAAGGCTGAGGGTCCAAACTATAGTCAGGCATACACAGGGCCCAATACAGGACTGTGTGTCCATCCTTGTCTGTCTAACTGTAACTAGCAGCTAGGGAAGTAGGCTAGTCTCACATCAACCACTGCTTCTAAATGTAAATAGCAGCAGGAAGTAAAGGCTAGTCTCCACATCCCCACCACTGCTGTCTAACTGTAACTAGCAGCTAGGGAAGTAGGGGCTAGTCTCCACATCAACCCGACCCACTGCTGTCCTAAACTGTAACTAGCAGCTAGGGAAGTAAGGCTAGTCTCACATCACCATCACCCGCTGCTGTCTGGCTACTGTATACTACTAGCGCTAGGGAAGTAGGCTAGTCTCCACATCACCACCCACTGCTGTCTAACTGTAACTAGCAGCTAGGGAAGTAGGCTAGTCTCCACATCACACCCACTGCTGTCTAACTGTAACTAGCAGCTAGGGAAGTAGGCTAGTCTCCTGTTCCCACATCACCAACCCACTGCTGTCTAACTGTAACTAGCAGCTAGGGAAGTAGGCTAGTCCTTCACATCACCACCACTGCTGGCTAAACTGTAACTAGCAGCTAGGGAAGTAGGCTAGTCTCCACATCACAACCCACTGCTGTCTAACTGTAACTAGCAGCTAGGGAAGTAGGCTAGTCTCCACATCACCACCCACTGCTGTCTAACTGTAACTAGCAGCTAGGGAAGTAGGCGTCTGCCCAACATCACCACACCACCCACTGCTGTCTAACTGTAACTAAGCAGCTAGGGAAAGTAAGGCTAGTCTCCACAGATCACCACCACCACTGCTGTCCTAAACTGTAACTTAGGCATCTATGGGAAGTAGGCTAGTCCTCCACATCACCAACCCACTGCTGTCTGTCTAACTGTAAACTAGGGCAGCTAGGAAGTAGGCTAGGTCCTCCACAATCACCACCGCACTGCTGTCTAAAACTGTAACTAGCAGCTAGGGAAGTAGGCTAGTCTCCACATCACAGGCCCAACTGCTGGGCTTAACTGTAACTAGCAGCTAGGGAAGTAGGCTAGTCTCCACACCACAAGCCCTCTCTCAGGTCAGAGTTTCTGTCTGCTACCAGCAGCTATCAGCAGACCAGCACAGTGTGATCTAGTGGCCCACTCTACTCTACTCCTGTCTGGCTGGCTGGTGGAAAGTTGAAGTGTCTCTAGCCGTGCACTGCTGACCCTGTACCCCCTCACCACTCTCCTCTTCACCTTCTGTCCGTCTTTCCCCTCCCAACCTCCAACTCCTCTCCCTCACCCTCTATAACCCCGCCACTTCACCCAGGTGGGCAGGAATGTTAATGAAGTCTAGTGATGGGAGCAGACAGGGAGGTGACGTCTGCCCGCCCAGCCTGCCGCCGGGGTGGGGTGGGGGAGTAGCTACGACCAGGAGGATCCCCCGTCACACAGCCTCTAACCCAGGGAGAGTTACTACCTCAGGGGCCTGGAGATCACCCTGCTCCCCCTCTCCCCGCTCCCTCCCTGGTAACATGACCCTGCTTGTGTCTGTAGGCAGACAGGCCATGACAGCTGGGTTACCCTCTCTCCCCCATACTGTCCTCTCTTTCTTCCTCTCTCTTCTTCCCCCATTATACCTCCACCTTCCGCCCATACTCTCGCTTCTCCTTCCCCCATACTGTCCTCTCTTCCCCCATACTGTCCTCTCTTCCTCTCCTCTCCTATCCCACCATACTGTCCTCTCTTCCGTTCCTCTCTTCCCCCATACTCTCCTCTCTTCCCCCATACTCTCCTCTCTTCCCCCATACTCTCCTCTCTTCCCCATACTCTCCTCTCCTATCCCCCATACACTCCTCTCCTATCCCCCCATAATCTCCTCTCTTCCTCTCCTCTCCTATCCCCCATACTCTCCTCAGGTCCTTTCACTTCTTTATGACCTCTTTCACTTATCTCCTCTGTGCTCCCTCTGCCGCCTGGTCTGGTCTAGTCTGTCTGGCTGGCCTCTGGTCTATACTCTGGCTCTGCGCCCTGGTCTGGTCTGCTGGCACTGGTGTGGTCCTGGCCGGTCGCATTCTGTGTAATGTTTTCTCATGCAGGTTTCCTCGTGTTTTCCTTGAATGTATTTTATCAATAACATCACCACTGGTGGCATTATCTGATTCAAGTCATCTCCGTTCCCCTTTCCTCTTCTCTTCTCTCTCTCCTCTCTCATCACGCTCTCTCTCTCAATCGTGCACTCTCACTCTCTCTCTCTCTCGGTCCCGTCTCTCTCTCACTTCCCCTCTCTCCTCCGTCTCTACTCAAGCATCCTCGTCGTTCTCCTCTCTCTTCTCTCTCTCTCCTCTCTTCCATCCTCTCAACACTCTCCCGTCTCTCCTCCTCATCTCTCGCGCCTTCTCTTCTCTCTCTCATCTCTCTCCTCTACTCATGCTCTCGCTCTGGGGAGTCGGCTTCTCTGTCTCTCTCTCCCTCGCTCTCTCTCATCTCTCCCTTCCGTGTTGCTCTCTCTCTCCATCAATCTATCTGTCTCTCTCTCCGTCTCTCTCTCTCCCTCTGAGGGTGTTGTTTTCATAAGGCCCAGAGAACCCAGTGTCAACCCTAACGATGTCATTGTCATGAGTCACCTAGCAGAACGTTTTGACATCAGATCTCTTTCTGAAATCAGCAGGAGAGGCCCTAAGTGTTCTGCTCATTACTGGAATTAATAATGAAAACACCACTGTGAAATAGGAGCTGGTGTTTTTAAAGCTGGGGCTAATGTTAATGTATAGGCTGCTATTAGTGGTTTAGACTGAGCCCTCTGACAGGGCCTGGATGTGTGGCTGGGGCTGGGTAGGGGTGAGGGGTCAGAGAGACTGGGGGTGTCTGCATCAGGCACACCTCCGCTGGGCTGGGCTGTCAGTCTGTCTGTCTGTCAGGCCCTGTTCTGTTCTGACAGGATAATGAAGCTGTGTCTGTGATCTGCTGGAGGAGAGGAGCCAGTCAAGGCCACTCTGCTCTGCTCTTCTCCGCCACATGCCAGGGAGGTGAGAGGAGGGAGCTGGGGGACACAGACACACACACACACACCAACACACACACACACACACACACACACACACACACACACACACACACACACACACACACACACACACAGGGTGAGTGATGTGAACTGAGAGGCTGAGGGGGCACAGCCATGCCTCAGGAGCCTCTGGTGTCAAGATGGCCTCCCTGATAACATCCCACAGACACATTCTTCACTGGTACACAACGGAACAAAGTGTGAAACCTCTGAAATTAGGAGGTGGACTGGAGAGGAACTAGCAGGCAGCTCATTTTATCTGATTGAGGGTTAGATGAAAGGTAGGGGACATTTAGAGCTCCCTACTCCCTTAATGCTGAGGGGGGGGGGGGATAAACTGGTGCAGATGGGAGCTACTCCAGCCCTGTTGTTGGTCAGTAGCAGACTACCACTGGCCCCCACGTGGATGAAGGGCATGGGGCAGTAGGCCGGGGAGGGAGAGGGAGCTGGAGCTGTGGGAGAGAGAGGGATGCATGGATACAGAGGAGCACAGTCAGTGTGAGAGCTCCCACTCATACACTCAGTGAGTTAGTCAGTCTATGCCTCGGGGGTGAGACGGAGCGAGAACTAAGGGTTGGGAAGGAGAGAGGTCTGGGGGAGAGGGAGCGAAAACTAGGGGTTGGGAGGGAGAGAGGTCTGGGGGAGAGGGAGAGAGAACTAGGGGTTGGGAGGGAGAGAGGTCTGGAGGGAGAGAAGGAGTGAGAACTAGGGGTTGGGAGGGAGAGATGTCTGGGGGAGAAGGAGAGAGAACTAGGGGTTGGGATGGAGAGAGTCTGGGGTGAGAGGAGAGAGGAACAGGGGTTGGGAGGGAGAGATAGGTCTGGAGGGAGAGAAGGAGTGAGAACTAGGGGTTTGGAGGGAGAGAGGTCTGGGGGAGAGGGAGAGAGAACTAGGGGTTGGGAGGGAGAGAGGTCTGGAGGGAGAGAAGGAGTGAGAACTAGGGGTTGGGAGGGAGAGAGGTCTGGGGGAGAAGGAGAGAGAACTAGGGGTTGGGAGGGAGAGAGGTCTGGGGTGACAGAGGGAGCCAGTCAAGCCCTCACGGCCAGGGAAGTGATTAAGAGTCATTACAGTAACTACTACTGCCCCTGGAGAGAGAGAAAGAGGGGGGAGAAAGGGTTTAGAGGAGAAAATGCCAGAGAGCGTTGGATAGAAGGCCTGTTTGAAAAGGACTTTGAGGTAGAGGGAGAGAGGGGGATGAATGAAAGAGAGAGTTAATGGGAGGTAAGGAAGGAAGGAAGGAAAGATGTTGATTGACAGCAGAATGGGTCTGCTCTGTTTTAAAGTGTCACATTGAGGCTGTTGGAGAAAGCAGAAGATCCCTGTCCAGGTGGAGACAGTAAATCTGGAGCCTGGACCTCCTCTGAGATGACGAGCTCCATGTGGCTCCGTCCTAAATGGTACCACTAGTCATGGCTGTATGAGACAAGGCTTCTGAGCTAGTGATGGGAGGAGTCATGGCTGTATGAGACACGGCCTCTGAGCTAGTGATGGGAGGAGTCATGGCTGTATGAGACAAGGCCTCTGAGCTAGTGATGGGAGGAGTCATGGCTGTATGAGACAAGGCCTCTGAGCTAGTGAGCGCCGTGTGAGAAGTTCTGAAAACCATGTGAAGGTGGAATATACTGTTTGACACTAAGCCTGTGATGGCCATCACTCTTCTGTCCCAGCCTAACCTTTAACCTCTAGATCAGAGGTATTCAACTGTTAGGCTACGAGGTCTGGAGCCTGCCAGTCAATCAGTCAGTCAATCAGTCAGTCAATCAGTCAGTCGCCAGAAACAGTCAGTCAGTCGCCAGAACCAGTCAGTTAGTCAGTCAGTCGCTAGAACCAGTCAGTCAGTCGCCAGAACCAGTCAGTCAGTCGCCAGAACCAGCCAGTCAATCAGTCATTCAGTCAGTTGCCAGAATCAGTAAGTCGCCAGAATCAGTCAGTCAGTCAGTTGCCAGAACCAGCCAGTCAGTCAGTCAGTCGCCAGAACCAGCCAGCCAGTCAGTCAGTCAGTCGCCAGAACCAGTCAGTCTGTCAGTCGCCAGAACCAGTCAGTCTGTCAGTCGCCAGAACCAGTCAGTCTGTCAGTCGCCAGAACCAGTCAGTCTGTCAGTCGCCAGAACCAGTCAGTCAGTCGCCAGAACCAGTCAGTCAATCAGTCAGTCGCCAGAACCAGCCAGTCAGTCAGCCTAGTTCAGTCATCTAGCCATTAGATCCAGTCAAAGCAGCGTTATAATGCCACCTGATTAGTGAGGGCAGTGTGAGAACCTTGTGAAGGTGGAACGTACTGTTTGACACTAAGCCTGTGACACTCCCCAGTTACTTCCCAGCCTGACCTTCAACCTCATGGGTGTGTATGTCGCTCCGTGGCTGTTGCTGGGGTCCCGTCAGTCAGCCGGCCAGCCAACAAATCAGTCGATTGGTCCAGTCAAAGCAGATTTAAAGCTGTGCCAGAGGTTTTCTCTTGTAGTTGCCCAGCATTAGAGGATAATAGGACTTCCCTCCCTCCCCACCCTTACTGGGAAAGTCGTGGCCGTGTGATAACCTAGAGAAGGTACAGCATACTTGTCGACACTAAGCCTGTGATGGCCAACACTCTCCTGGTCCTTCCCAGCCTTCAGCCTCATTGGGTTATGTGCTGCTCTGATAGTTGGGGCCCAGTCCAGTCCAGTAAGTCGCCCGGTCATCTAGCCAATCTGTCGGTTGGTTCAGACAGCTAGACCATTAGATCCATTCAAAGCAGTGACCCCTCTGAGCTAGTTAACGCTGTGTGAAAACCCAACCAACCCTGTGAAGGTGGAACATACTGTCAGTCTCTCTCTCTCTCTCTCTCGCTCTCGCTCTCGCTCTCGCTCTCGCTCTCGCTCTCGCTCTCGCTCTCGCTCTCTCTCGCTCTCGCTCAAGTGAAATCAAATCAAATGTTATTTGTCATATGCACCAAAATGCTTACTTACAAGCCCTTAACCAACAATGCAGTTTTAAGAAAGTAACACAATAAACTAAAGTAAAAAAAGTAACACAATAAAATAACAATAACAAGGTTATATACAGGGGTACCGGTACCAAGTCAATGTGCGGAGGTACAGGTTAGTCAAAGTAATTGGACCCCTGTCATGTTGGCTATAGGATCCCTGTCATGTTGACTATAGGAGCCCTGTCATGTTGGCTATAGGAGCCCTGTCATGTTGGCCATAGGACCCCTGTCATGTTGGCTATAGGAGCCCCATTAGGAGCCCTGTCATGTTGGCTATAGGAGCCCTGTCATGTTGGCTATAGGAGCCCTGTCATGTTGACTATAGGAGCCCTGTCATGTTGACTATAGGAGCCCTGTCATGTTGGCTATAGGAGCCCTGTCATGTTGGCCATAGGACCCCTGTCATGTTGGCTATAGGAGCCCCATTAGGAGCCCTGTCATGTTGGCTATAGGAGCCCTGTCATGTTGGCTATAGGAGCCCTGTCATGTTGACTATAGGAGCCCTGTCATGTTGACTATAGCAGCCCTGTCATGTTGACTATAGGACCCCTGTCATGTTGGCTATAGGACCCCTGTCATGTTGACTATAGGAGCCCTGTCATGTTGACTATAGGAGCCCTGTCATGTTGACTATAGCAGCCCTGTCATGTTGACTATAGGAGCCCTGTCATGTTGACTATAGGAGCCCTGTCATGTTGACTATAGGAGCCCTGTCATGTTGGCTATAGGACCCCTGTCATGTTGGCTATAGGGGCCCTGTCATGTTGACTATAGGAGCCCTGTCATGTTTACTATAGGAGCCCTGTCATGTTGGCTATAGGACCCCTGTCATGTTGGCTATAGGGGCCCTGTCATGTTGACTATAGGAGCCCTGTCATGTTGACTATAGCAGCCCTGTCATGTTGACTATAGGAGCCCTGTCATGTTGACTATAGGAGCCCTGTCATGTTGGCTATAGGAGCCCTGTCATGTTGACTATAGGAGCCCTGTCATGTTGACTATAGGAGCCCTGTCATGTTGACTATAGGAGCCTTGTCATGTTGACTATAGCAGCCCTGTCATGTTGACTATAGGAGCCCTGTCATGTTGACTATAGCAGCCCTGTCATGTTGGCTATAGGAGCCCTGTCATGTTGGCTATAGGAGCCCTGTCATGTTGACTATAGGAGCCCTGTCATGTTGGCTATAGGATCCCTGTCATGTTGACTATAGGAGCCCTGTCATGTTGACTATAGGACCCCTGTCATGTTGACTATAGCAGCCCTGTCATGTTGACTATAGGACCCCTGTCATGTTGACTATAGGAGCCCTGTCATGTTGACTATAGGAGCCCTGTCATGTTGGCTATAGGACCCCTGTCATGTTGGCTATAGGGGACCTGTCATGTTGACTATAGGAGCCCTGTCATGTTGGCTATAGGACCCCTGTCATGTTGGCTATAGGGGCCCTGTCATGTTGACTATAGGAGCCCTGTCATGTTGACTATAGCAGCCCTGTCATGTTGACTATAGGAGCCCTGTCATGTTGGCTATAGGAGCCCTGTCATGTTGACTATAGGAGCCCTGTCATGTTGACTATAGGACCCCTGTCATGTTGACTATAGCAGCCCCAGTAGGAGCCCTGTCATGTTGGCTATAGGAGCCCTGTCATGTTGGCTATAGGAGCCCTGTCATGTTGACTATAGGAGCCCTGTCATGTTGACTATAGGAGCCCTGTCATGTTGACTATAGGAGCCCTGTCATGTTGACTATAGCAGCCCTGTCATGTTGACTATAGGACCCCTGTCATGTTGACTATAGGAGCCCCAGTAGGAGCCCTGTCATGTTGGCTATAGGAGCCCTGTCATGTTGGCTATAGGAGCCCTGTCATGTTGACTATAGGAGCCCTGTCATGTTGACTATAGGAGCCCTGTCATGTTGACTATAGGAGCCCTGTCATGTTGACTATAGCAGCCCTGTCATGTTGACTATAGGAGCCCTGTCATGTTGACTATAGCAGCCCTGTCATGTTGGCTATAGGAGCCCTGTCATGTTGACTATAGGAGCCCTGTCATGTTGACTATAGGAGCCCTGTCATGTTGGCTATAGGAGCCCTGTCATGTTGGACTATAGGAGCCCTGTCATGTTGACTATAGGAGCCCTGTCATGTTGACTATAGGAGCCCTGTCATGTTGACTATAGCAGCACCTGTCATGTTGACTATAGGACCCCTGTCATGTTGGCTATATGGAGCCCTGTCATGTTGACTATAGGAGCCCTGTCATGTTGACTATAGGAGCCCTGTCATGTTGACTATAGGAGCCCTGTCATGTTGACTATAGGACCCCTGTCATGTTGACTATAGGAGCCCTGTCATGTTGACTATAGGAGCCCTGTCATGTTGGCTATAGGAGCCCTGTCATGTTGACTATAGGAGCCCTGTCATGTTGACTATAGCAGCCCTGTCATGTTGACTATAGGAGCCCTGTCATGTTGGACTATAGGAGCCCTGTCATGTTGGCTATAGGAGCCCTGTCATGTTGGACTATAGGGCCCTGTCATGTTGACTATAGGAGCCTGTCATGTTGACTATAGGAGCCCTGTCATGTTGGACTATAGGAGCCCTGTCATGTTGACTATAGGAGCCCTGTCATGTTGGCTATAGGAGCCCTGTCATGTTGACTATAGGAGCCCTGTCATGTTGACTATAGGAGCCCTGTCATGTTGACTATAGGAGCCCTGTCATGTTGGCTATAGGAGCCCTGTCATGTTGGCTATAGGAGCCCTGTCATGTTGGCTATAGGAGCCCTGTCATGTTGACTATAGGAGCCCTGTCATGTTGACTATAGGAGCCCTGTCATGTTGACTATAGCAGCCCTGTCATGTTGACTATAGGAGCCCTGTCATGTTGACTATAGCAGCCCTGTCATGTTGACTATAGGAGCCCTGTCATGTTGACTATAGGAGCCCTGTCATGTTGACTATAGGAGCCCTGTCATGTTGACTATAGGAGCCCTGTCATGTTGACTATAGGAGCCCTGTCATGTTGACTATAGGAGCCCTGTCATGTTGGCTATAGGAGCCCTGTCATGTTGGCTATAGGAGCCCTGTCATGTTGGCTATAGGAGCCCCAGTAGGAGCCCTGTCATGTTGACTATAGGAGCCCTGTCATGTTGGCTATAGGAGCCCTGTCATGTTGACTATAGGAGCCCCAGTAGGAGCCCTGTCATGTTGGCTATAGGAGCCCTGTCATGTTGGCTATAGGAGCCCTGTCATGTTGACTATAGGAGCCCTGTCATGTTGACTATAGGAGCCCTGTCATGTTGACTATAGCAGCCCTGTCATGTTGACTATAGGACCCCTGTCATGTTGGCTATAGGAGCCCTGTCATGTTGGCTATAGGAGCCCCAGTAGGAGCCCTGTCATGTTGGCTATAGGAGCCCTGTCATGTTGGCTATAGAAGCCCTGTCATGTTGACTATAGCAGCCCTGTCATGTTGACTATAGGAGCCCTGTCATGTTGACTATAGCAGCCCTGTCATGTTGACTCTAGGATCCCTGTCATGTTGACTATAGCAGCCCTGTCATGTTGACTATAGGAGCCCTGTCATGTTGACTATAGGAGCCCTATCATGTTGACTATAGGAGCCCTGTCATGTTGACTATAGGAGCCCTGTCATGTTGACTATAGGAGCCCTGTCATGTTGGCTATAGGAGCCCTGTCATGTTGACTATAGGAGCCCTTTCATGTTGACTATAGGAGCCCTGTCATGTTGGCTATAGGAGCCCTGTCATGTTGACTATAGGAGCCCTGTCATGTTGACTATAGGAGCCCTGTCATGTTGACTATAGGAGCCCTGTCATGTTGACTATAGCAGCCCTGTCATGTTGACTATAGGAGCCCTGTCATGTTGACTATAGGAGCCCTGTCATGTTGACTATAGGAGCCCTGTCATGTTGACTATAGGAGCCCTGTCATGTTGACTATAGCAGCCCTGTCATGTTGACTATAGGAGCCCTGTCATGTTGGCTATAGGGGCCCTGTCATGTTGGCTATAGGAGCCCTGTCATGTTGACTATAGGAGCCCTGTCATGTTGACTATAGGAGCCCTGTCATGTTGACTATAGGAGCCCTGTCATGTTGGCTATAGCAGCCCTGTTATGTTGACTATAGGAGCCCTGTCATGTTGACTATAGGAGCCCTGTCATGTTGGCTATAGCAGCCCTGTTATGTTGACTATAGGAGCCCTGTCATGTTGACTATAGGACCCCAGTAGTGACAGACATACCGTGCTGTTCACACCTATTTTATCAGGGCCAGGCCACTGCTGGAAGGTCATTATCGCTTTGGATAAAAGCGTCTGCTAAATGGCATATTATTATTATTATTATTATTATTATTATTATAGTAAAATAAAAAAATAAAATATATTGGAAAACAATTTATTAAACTGAAATAAAATAATTAAGAAGAACATTTGACAAGCTAAAACTATATTGAAATTATTATATTTGACAGCATGAGAGGGTAGGGACCTAGGGTACTGTGGAAATGACATGAGAGGGTAGGGAACTAGGGTACTGTGGAAATGACATGAGAGGGTAGGGACCTAGGGTACTGTGGAAATGACATGAGAGGGTAGGGAACTAGGGTACTGTGGAAATGACATGAGAGGGTAGGGACCTAGGGTACTGTGGAAATGACATGAGAGGTTAGGGACCTAGGGTACTGTGGGAAATGACATGAGAGGGTAGGGACCTAGGGTACTGTGGAAATGACATGAGAGGGTAGGGACCTAGGGTACTGTGGAAATGACATGAGAGGGTAGGGAACTAGGGTACTGTGGAAATGACATGAGAGGGTAGGGACCTAGGGTACTGTGGAAATGACATGAGAGGTTAGGGACCTAGGGTACTGTGGAAATGACATGAGAGGGTAGGGACCTAGGGTACTGTGGAAATGACATGAGAGGGTAGGGACCTAGGGTACTGTGGAAATGACATGAGAGGTTAGGGACCTAGGGTTACTGTGGAAATGACATGAGAGGGTAGGGACCTAGGGTACTGTGGAAATGACATGAGAGGTTAGGGACCTAGGGTACTGTGGAAATGACATGGAGGTAGGACCCTAGGTTCTGTGGAATGACATGAGAGGGTAGGGACCTAGGGTACTGTGGAAATGACATGAGAGGTTAGGGACCTAGGGTACTGTGGAAATGACATGAGAGGGTAGGGACCTAGGGTACTGTGGAAATGACATGAGAGGGTAGGGACCTAGGGTACTGTGGAAATGACATGAGAGGGTAGGGACCTAGGGTACTGTGGAAATGACATGCGAGGTTAGGGACCTAGGGTACTGTGGAAATGGACATGAGAGGGTAGGGACCTAGGGTACTGTGGAAATGACATGAGAGGTTAGGGACCTAGGGTACTGTGGAAAATGACATGAGAGGTTAGGGACCTAGGGTACTGTGGAAATGACATGAGAGGGTTAGGGACCTAGGGTACTGTGGAAATGACATGAGAGGGTAGGGAACCTAGGGTACTGTGGAAATGACATGAGAGGGTAGGGACCTAGGGTACTGTGGAAATGACATGAGAGGTTAGGGGACCTAGGGTACTGTGGAAATGACATGAGAGGGTAGGGACCTAGGGTACTGTGGAAATGACATGAGAGGGTAGGGACCTAGGGTACTGTGGAAATGACATGAGAGGTTAGGGACCTAGGGTACTGTGGAAATGACATGAGAGGGTAGGGACATAGGGTACTGTGGGAAATGACATGAGAGGTTAGGGACCTAGGGTACTGGGAAAGGACATGAGGGGTAGGGACCTAGGGTACGTGGAAATGACATGAGAGGGTAGGGACCTAGGGTACTGTGGAAAATGACATGAGAGGTTAGGGACCTAGGGTTACTGTGGAAATGACATGAGAGGGTAGGGACCTAGGGTACTGTGGAAATGACATGAGAGGGTAGGGACCTAGGGTACTGTTGGAAATGACATGAGAGGGTAGGGACTAGGGTACTGTGGAAATGACATGCGAGGTTAGGGACCTAGGGTTACTGTGGAAATGGACATGAGAGGGTAGGGACCTAGGGTACTGTGGAAATGACATGAGAGGGTAGGGACCTAGGGTACTGTGGAAATGACATGAGAGGTTAGGGACCTAGGGTACTGTGGAAATGACATGAGAGGTTAGGGACCTAGGGTACTGTGGAAATGACATGCGAGGGTTAGGGACCTAGGGTACTGTGGAAATGACATGAGAGGGTAGGGACCTAGGGTACTGTGGAAATGACATGAGAGGTTAGTACATTTAACATGTCAACATGTATGAGTGAGAGTTCTCACCCTCTCGGAATATATCTGAATCCTCCAGTAAGGATGCACCTCTCTGCCATATCCCCTCTCATTGTCATCCCATGGGTCTAGTGGTACCATGTCTCAGTGGTTTAAAACGCTCCCCCTCTCTATCCTCTCCATGGCATCAGTTATTCACCAGGAATGTGCTTATTTGTAATGAGTTTTACAACCATCTCATTTAGTGGTCTTTAATGTTGACAGGTGGAGTGGTGTGACTGTAGATCACTGAGAGGCCTAGCTATGTGTGGTGTGTGTGTGTGTGTGTGTCTCACTGTGCCAGTGTGAGGTGTGAACGCAGCATAATTCAGTACCCTAATGATCATACACAGCACCTGTACTGCCAGTGAACTAACCCATAAACTAGATAAAGCTTTTCATTTAGAAACACTACATCATAATATTTAAATGTCCAATTATCAGTACAGTCAAGCTACCCACTTTTACACTGCAGAAGGTGTAGAGTAGTACAGTTCAGTAGACTGTGTTCAGTCTCTAGACAAGAGGACATGGTGAATGAAACTTTCAAATCAAATCAAATCAATTTGTATTTCACACATGCGCCGAATACAACAGGTGCAGACATTACAGTGAAATGCTTACTTACAGCCCTTAACCAACAGTGCATTTATTTTAAATAAAAAAGTAAAATAAAACAACAACAACAAGGTGTTGAGAAAAAAAGAGCAGAAGTAAAATAAAATAACAGTAGGGAGGCTATATATACAGGGGGGTGCAGAGTCAATGTGCGGGGGCACCGGCTAGTTGAGGTAGTTGAAGTAATATGTACATGTGGGTAGAGTTAAAGTGTCAGTTGTCCAATAGAGTTCTGTGGACCATGGTGCTAGACAGAGAGGTAGAGAGGTGTCAGGGATGGTGTGGTGAGCTGGACAGAGACAGAACAGTGACTAATATCATCTCTGTGGCTCTCAGTACTCTGTTAGATATCATTTACATTTTTTAAACATTTTAGTCATTTAGCAGACGCTCTTATCCAGAGCGACTTACAGGAACAAGTAGGGTTAAGTGCCTTGCTCAAGGGCACATCGACAGATCTTTCACCTAGTCGGCTCGGGGATCATCTCTGTGGCTCTTAGTACTCTGTAAGTGAGCAGAGAGCTGTAGCCATACTGTGTTGTCCAGGCCCCAGGCCCCGGGCCCCGGGCTGATGACTGTACACCCTGGGTGGAGTGTGTGTGATGGGTTGTGGTTTGGTAAGGAGCACCGTGGCAGAGAAGAGCTTGTGTGTGTTTCTCTCTGCCCCACCACATGTCCTGCTACACTGGGCTCCTCACTCACTCAGGCAGGAGGGAGGCACAGAGCAATAGCACAGCCCATTTCCCTCCCCTGCGGCTTGTTTATGCCTGCAGTAAAGTCAGTAGCATCTCTAACATCTCTCCTGCCTGCCTGGTGTATAGGAAACCACTCAGTCCCTGTGGGACCTGGGGTTTTATATGGGTCTAAGAGGCCATTAGTTATTTATCTCTCTCTCTCTCTCAGTCTCTGTCTCTCTCTCTCTCTTAATTCACTTCAATTCAATTTCAATTTAAGGGCTTTATTGGCATGGGAAACGTATGTTAACATTGCCAAAGTAAGTGAAGTAGATAGTAAACAAAACGTTTGTCTCTCTCTCTCTCTCTCTCTCTCTCTCTCTCTCTCTCTCTCTCTCTCTCGCTCTCTCTCTCTCTCTCGCTCTCTCTCTCTCTCTCTCTCTCTCTCTCTCTCTCTCTCTCTATCTATCACTCTCTCTCTCTATCACTTTCTCTCTCTCTCTCTCGCTCTCTCTCTCTCTCTCTCTCTCTCTCTCTTTCTCTCTCTCTGTCTCTGTCTCTCTAAATGACATTGTAACCTCTTGAGTATTCCTGGTTGTTTGTTCTATGATATACAACACATTATGTCATTACATGTTGCTGCTTGTGGTATTGTTTATTTGTTGTTAGATGGATATTTTCATTTTCATTTTAATGCTGCAGAAAGAAGCTACAGTTAGCTAGGTAGGTTTGAAATGATGCAAATAACTTTTACCTTTTCATTTCTTTTTCTTTGTTCTTGTATATAAAAAGCGTTGACATTGAGTTGATGCCAAGACCTTTCTGAAAGCCTTATAGAAACACAGTGAACTCTTGTGTTAGAAGGTGATGGTTGGGTGGTCCAGAAGGTTCCTCTTACGGCCATTTTTAGACACGTTTGTTTGACACTGCAGCCTTAATCTGTTGTGTTATTTCCTGCTCTCCTTCCAGTTGTTTATGCTACAGCCATCAGGGATTGTTCTCAGGGCAGGCCACCTCTCGCTCTCTCGCTCTCTCGCTCTCTCTCTCTCGCTCTCTCTCTCTCTCTCTCTCTCTCTCTCTCTCTCTCTCTCTCTCTCTCATTCTCTCTCCCTCTCGCTCTCTCTATCACTCTCTCTCTCTATCACTCTCTCTCTCTCTATCACTCTCTATCACTCTCTCTCTATCACTCTCTCTCTCTCTCTCTCTCTCTCTCTCTCTCTCTTCTCTCTCTCTCTCTCTGTCTCTTCCTGCAGCAGTGGTTTAACAAGGATGTGTCCCTGACCTCTGCCAAGTCACTGTGACCTCACTGCCCTCTTGTGGCCACAGTGTGGTCTGTCCTTTAGAGGGGTCAAGAGTTCAAAGGTTAGCTATGGCCATTCTTTCAGTGCTCGCCAAATTAGTTAGATAAAGGTTGAATTCACATAAATTACAGGATTAATGTCATAGGAAAATGCTGTTACAAGACATGATTAATATCATAGGAAAATGCTGTTACAAGACATGATTAATGTCATAGGAAAATGCTGTTACAAGACATGATTAAATCATATGGAAATGCTGTTTACAAAGACATGATTAATGCATAGGAAAAGCTGTTTACAGACATGATTAATGTCATAGAAAATGCTGTTACAAGACATGATTAATGTCTAGGAAAAGCTTGTTGTTACAAGACATGATTAATGTCATAGGAAAATGCTGTGTTACAAGACATGATTATGTCATAGGAAAATGCTGTTACAAAGACATGATTAATGTCATAGGAAAATGCTGTTACAAGACATGATTAATGTCATAGGAAAATGCTGTTACAAGACATGATTAATGTCATAGGAAAATGCTGTTACAAGACATGATTAATGTCATAGGAAAATGCTGTTACAAGACATGATTAATGTCATAGGAAAATGCTGTTACAAGACATGAATGTCATAGGAAATGCTGTTACAAGACATGATTAATGTCTAGGAAAATGCTGTTACAAGACATGATTAATGTCATAGGAAAATGCTGTTACAAGACATGATTAATGTCATAGGAAAATGCTGTTACAAGACATGATTAATATCATAGGAAAATGCTGTTACAAGACATGATTAATGTCATAGGAAAATGCTGTTACAAGACATGATTAATGTCATAGGAAAATGCTGTTACAAGACATGTACAGTGCCTTGCAAAATTATTCATCCCCCTTGGCATTTTTCCTATTTTGTTGCATTACAACCTGTAATTTAAATTGATTTTTATTTGGATTTCATGTAATGGACATACACAAAATAGTCCAAATTGGTGAAGTGAAATAAAAAATTAATAACAGAAAAGTGGTGCGTGCATATGTATTCACCCCCTTTGCTATGAAGCCCTTAAATAAGATCTGGTGCAACCAATTACCTTCAGAAGTCACATAATTAGTTAAATAAAGTCCACCTGTGTGTCACATGATCTGTCACATGATCTCAGTATATATACACCTGTTCTGAAAGGCCCCAGAGTCTGCAACACCACTAAGCAAGGGGCACCACCAAGCAAGCGGCACCATGAAGACCAAGGAGCTCTCCAAACAGGTCAGGGACAAAGTTGTGGAGAAGTACAGATCAGGGTTGGGTTATAAAAAATATCTGAAACTTTGAACATCCCACGGAGCACCATTAAATCCATTATAAAAAAAATGGAAAGAATATGGCACCACAACAAACCTGCCAAGAGAGGGCCGCCCACCAAAACTCACAGACCAGGCAAGGAGGGCATTTTGCACGCTCAAGTTTTCTGTTTTGTTGCCTTATTTCTTGTTTGTTTCACACAACAACAAAAATGGAATCTTCAAAGTGGTAGTGATGTTGTGTAAATCAAATGATACAAACCCCCAAAGAATCCATTTTAATTCCAGGGTGTGAGGCAACAAAATAGGAAAAATGCCAAGGGAGGTGAATACTTTTGTAAGCCACTGTATTGTATTAGTGATGGGGTCGTATTGTATCTAGTAATGGGGGGTCTGTATTGTATCTAGTGATGGGGGGGGGGGGGGGTTCTGTATTTTATCTAGTAATGGGGGTCTGTATTGTATCTAGTGATGGGGGTCTGATTGTTATGTGGGGGGGGGGGTCTGTTATTGTATCTATGGTGGGGGTCTGTATTGTATCTAGTGGTGGGGGGTTGTATTGTATTAGTGATGGGGGGGGGGGTCGGGATTGATCTAGTGATGGGGGGGTCTGTATTGTATTAGTAATGGGGGTCTGTATTTTATCTAGTGATGGGGGTCTGTATTGGTATTAGATGGGGGTCTGTATTGTATCTAGGATGGGGGTCTTGATGTTATCTAGTATGAAAGGGGTTTTGTATTGTATTAGAATGGGGTTTTGTATTGATTAGTGATGGGGGTCTTTTTTATTGTGATCTTTGTGATGGGGGTCTGTATTGTATCTAGTGATGGGGGTCTTTATTGTATTAGTAAGGGGGTCTGTATTGTATCTAGGATGGGGGTCTGTATTGTATCTAGTGATGGGTCTGTTTGTATCTAGTGATGGGGGTTGTATTATTAGTGATGGGGTCTGTATTGTATCTAGTGATGGGGGTCTGTATTGTATCTAGTGATGGGGGTCTGTATGATTAGTGATGGGTCTGTATCAATCTAGTGATGGGGGTCTGTATGGTATCTAGTGATGGGGGTCTGTATTCATCTAGTGATGGGGGTCTGTATTGTATCTTGATGGGGTCGTATGTATCTAGTGATGGGGGTCTGTATTCAATCTAGTTGATGGGGGGGTTGTATGTATCTAGTGATGGGTGTATTATCTAGTAAGGAGGTGGGGGGGGGGGTCTGATATGTATCTAGTGATGGGGGGGGTCTGTATTGTATCTAGTGATGGGTGGGGGTTGGATGTATTGTATCTAGTGATGGGGGGGGGGGGGTCTGTATTGTATCTAGTGATGGGGGGTCTGTATTGTATCTAGTGATTGGGGGTCTGTATTGTATCTAGTTGATGGGGGGTCTGTTTGTATCTAGTGATGGGGGTCTGTATTGTATCTAGTATGGGGGGTCTGTATGTATCTAGTAATGGGGGGTCTGTATTGTATCTAGTGATGGGGGGTCTTATTGTATCTATTGATGGGGGTCTGTATTGTATCTAGTGATGGGGGTCTGTTTGTTCTAGTGAGTGGGGGCTGTATTGTATCTAGTGATGGGGTCTGTATTGTACTAGTGATGGGGGTCTGTATTGTATCTAGTGATGGGGGGGTCTGTATTGTATCTAGTGATGGGGGGGTCTGTTATTGTATCTAGTGATGGGGGTCTGGTTGTATCTAGTGATGGGGGTCTGTATTGTATCTAGTGATGGGGGGTCCATTATTGTATCTAGTGATGGGGGGTCTGTATTGTATCTAGTGATGGGGGTCTGTATTGTATCTAGTGATTTCAGGATGGGGGGGTCTGTATTGTATCTAGTGATGGGGGGGGTCTGGTCATTGTATCTAGTGATGGGGGGGTCTGTATTGTATCTAGTGATGGGGGGGGGTCTGTATTGTACTAGTGATGGGGGGTCTGTATTGTATCTAGTAATGGGGGGGGGGTCTGTATTGTATGTCTAGTGATGGGGGGTCTGTATTGTATCTAGTGATGGGGGGGGTCTGTATTGTATCTAGTGATGGGGGTCGTATGGTATCTAGTGATGGGGGGTCTGTATTGTATCTAGTGATGGGGGTCTGTATTGTATCTAGTGATGGGGGTCTGTATTGTATCTAGTGATGGGGGTCTGTATTGTATCTAGTGATGGGGGGTTGTATTGTATCTAGTGATGGGGGGGGGGGGTCTGTATTGTATCTAGTGATGGGGGGGTCTGTATTGTATCTAGTGATGGGGGGGGGTCTGTATTGTATCTAGTGATGGGGGGGTCTGTATGTATCTAGTGATGGGGGGGGTGGGGTGGGGGGTGTATGTATTGTATCTAGTGATGGGGGGGGGGTCTGTATTGTCTCTAGTGATGGGGGGGTCTGTATTGTATCTAGTGATGGGGGGGTCTGTATTGTATCTAGTGATGGGGGTCTGTATTGTATCTAGTGATGGGGGGTCTGTATTGTATCTAGTGATGGGGGGGTCTGTATTGTATCTAGTGATGGGGGTCTGTATTGTATCTAGTGATGGGGGGTCTGTATTGTATCTAGTGATGGGGGGTCTGTATTGTATCTAGTGATGGGGGGTCCTGTATTGTCATCTATTGCTTGGGGGGGGTCTGTATTGTATCTAGTGATGGGGGGGGGGGGTCTGTATTGTATTAGTGATGGGGGGGTGGGGCGTTGTATTGTATCTAGTGATTGGGGGGGGTCTGTATTGTATCTAGTGATGGGGGGTGGGGTCTGTATTGTATTAGTTTGGATGGGGGGGGTATGTATTGTATCCTAGTGATGGGGGGGGGGGGTATGTATTGTATCTAGTGATGGGGGTCTGTATTGTATCTAGTGAATGGGGGGGGGGGGTCTGTATTGTATCTAGTGATGGGGGGGGGGTTATTGTATCTAGTGTGGTGGGGGGTCTGTATTGTATCTAGTGATGGGGGGGTTGTATTGTATCTAGTGATGGGGGTCTGTATTGTATCTAGTGATGGGGGTCTGTATTGTATCTAGTGATGGGGGGTCTGTATTGTATCTAGTGATGGGGGTCTGTATTGTATCTAGTGATGGGGGGGTCTGTATTGTATCTAGTGATGGGGGTCGTTATTGTATCTAGGATGGGGGTATGTATTGTATCTAGTGATGGGGGGGGTGTCTGTATGTATCTAGTGATGGGGGGGGGGTCTGTATTGTATCTAGTGATGGAGGTATGTATTGTATCTAGTGATGTATTGTATGTAGTGATGGGGGTCTGTATTGTATCTAGTGATGGGGGTATGTATTGTATCTAGTAATGGGGGTCTGTATTGTATCTAGTGATGGGGGGTCTGTATTATCTAGTGATGGGGGTATGTATTGTATCTAGTGATGGGGGTTGTATGTATAGTGATGGGGGGGTCTGTATTGTATCTAGTGCTGGGGGGTCTGTATTGTATCTAGTGATTTGTATTGTATCTAGTGATGGGGGTCTGTATGTATCTAGTGATGGGGGTCTGTATTGTATCTAGTTGAGGGGGGGGGGGTCTGTATTGTATCTAGTGAGTATTGTATCAGTGATGGGGGTCTGTATCGTATCTAGTGATGGGGGTCTGTATTGTATCTAGTGATTGGGGGTCGTATTGTATTCTAGTGATGGGGTCCGTATTGTATCTAGTGATGGGGTCTGTTATTTGCATCTAGTGATGGGGGTCTGTATTGTATCTAGTGATGGGGGTCTGTATTGTATCTAGTGATGGGGGGGGGGGGTCTGTATTGTATCTAGTGATGTATTGTATCTCGTGATGGGGGTCTGTATTGTATCTAGTGATGGGGGTCTGTATTGTATCTATGATGGGGGTCGTGTATTGTATCTAGTGATGGGGGGGGGGGGGGGTCTGTATTGTATCTAGTGATGGGGGGGGGGGTCTGTATTGTATCTAGTGATTGGGGGTCTGTATTGTATCTAGTGATGGGGGGTCTGTATTGTATCTAGTGATGGGGGGTCTGTATTGTATCTAGTGATGGGGGTCTGTATTGTATCTAGTAATGGGGGTCTGTATTGTATCTAGTGATGGGGGTCTGTATTGTATCTAGTGATGGGGGTCTGTATTGTATCTAGTGATGGGGGTCTGTATTGTATCTAGTAATGGGGGTCTGTATTGTATCTAGTGATGGGGGTCTGTATTGTATCTAGTGATGGGGGGGGTCTGTATTGTATCTAGTAATGGGGGTCTGTATTGTACAGAGTATCACTAGCAGACTGCCGCTCTCTATCAGCAGCCCACTAAAAGACTGCATGATGAACATTAAACCATAGCTTTTATAGCAGGTCAAAAATAATCATTGACGTCATTTCTCTTTATCAAGATAGAGATTACATCATTATCTTGGATGATAAAACTGTAAAATACAACATTCTCAATGTTGGGTATAAGTCTGATGCCCTTGAATGATTCTAACACTAATGATAATGATACATTCTGTTCTAAATTCTATTGCTATTAAAACATTGTGGTCAGTCAGGTGTTCTAGCAGGTTCCAGTGCAGGTGTACAGTAGTTCTGCTACTCCTTATCACCTGACCACTGACAGTTCTGCTACTCCTTATCACCTGACCACTGACAGTTCTGCTACTCCTTATCACCTGACCACTGACAGTTCTGCTACTCCTTATCACCTGACCACGGACCGTTCTGCTACCCCTTATCACCTGACCACTGACTGTTCTGCTACTCCTTATCACCTGACCACTGACAGTTCTGCTACTCCTTATCACCTGACCACTGACAGTTCTGCTACTCCTTATCACCTGACCACTGACAGTTCTGCTACTCCGTATCACCTGACCACTGACAGTTCTGCTACTCCGTATCACCTGACCACTGACAGTTCTGCTACTCCGTATCACCTGACCACTGACAGTTCTGCTACTCCTTATCACCTGACCACTGACAGTTCTGCTACTCCTTATCACCTGACCACTGACAGTTCTGCAACTCCGTATCACCTGACCACTGACAGTTCTGCTACCCCTTATCACCTGACCACTGACAGACTCCTCCATGACATGATTAACATTAAAACCATACTGTAGAGTAAAACAGGTCAAATGCAGTCCATGTTCTGTATTTTATCATGATAGTACTAATCACAGTCGGAATCATAGTCGTTTTTCTTTATGAAGACAGAGATTACATAATTGTCTTTAAAGATCAAACAACATTGTAGTATAGAGTGGTACCACTATACGACCCCTTGGCATGTTTAAACAGACATTTATGACAGGTCCAATACAGGCCACATTCTTTATCTCATGGTAATGATACCAATCAGAATCATAGACATTTGTTCCTCCTTACAAAGTCAAAGAGGAGGTTCATAATTCACCTTTATTATAAAACCATTTAAAACAACATTAGTAATGTGTCTGTCTGATGTCTTTAGATGGAAAGGCCAGCGTGGTATCCCAGGCGTAGAAATATCAATCTATAGAACGGGCCTCCCCATTCTGGTCAATGACGGCATAATGGATGGACTGGCTGCCCTTTCTATGTGTTCTATTTCTATGATCAGAGGCAGCTCCACCTGGTCAGTGTATAATGGTGTTGAAGTAGAGCGTGTCCTCCATGGAAACCGAACGTGTTTTAACCACCTGCCAACATGTTGTTACGTTCCGTTTGCACTGCGGATGCTTTACAGTCGGAATCAGTGAAATAGTGAAATATTACAGAGAAAAATGATTCAGAGAAAAAAGACTGGGAACAGTGTTATGCTGTTTTAGAGTGAACAGGACCATTAAGTCCAAATTTAACTTTATAATTTAATACAACAATATCTCACTACCCTCCTCTTCTCCAGTCCTTTCTCTGTCTGTGTCCAGATGTAACTTTATAACAATATTACATTTTACATTTTAGTCATTTAGCAGACGCTCTTATCCAGAGCGACTTTACAGTTAGTGATTGCATACATTTTCATACTGGCCCCCCGTGGGAATCGAACCCACAACCCTGGCGTTGCAAGCGCCATGCTCTACCAACTGAGCTACACGGGGCCATATATCCAATATCTCACTACCCTCCACTTCTCCGGACCTTTCTGTGTCTGTGTCCAGATGTAACTTTATGAACTCAAATACAACGATATCTCACTACCCTCCTCTTTTATTTAGTTTTATTGGATTCATTACTATTACAGTTGGGAAACATAGTCCTTTTCCAGTAAATAGTTTTATTCCATGGTCAGCAACAGTTCAAGAAGTGTATTTCATGTAAAGGTCTACTCACAGACAGATTTAAAGGGGAACTCTTGTAACTATAATTCACACAGTATCATCACTCCAGGTTCTATTATGATATTTCACATTTTTCTTTCATCAAATGTTCCCTTTTTTACAATAATTCTTCAAATTTTCCCTTTTTACGATTATTCTCGATGTTCAGATAGACGTTCTGTATTCATAGTATTATAAAGTGGGGTCGTAAATAAAGACGGTCAAATAATCATGACTAAGGATCTGGCTGTGTAACGTTCAAAGCAATCTGGTAATTGCTGTAGTATTTTACAGCCGTCTACTCCGAACCTGACATCAATGTCTAGTCTTTAATTTGAGACCTTGTAAATTCATAGCGGAGATGTTTTCTCTGCGAACGTATATGTCATTTAAGGTAGTGTTTGTAATTTAAGGTAGTGCATATCTCTGGATGTTCCTGTCTTAGCTGGACCTCGTCCTGTCTACCACAGTAGACTTTACTGTGTGACTTCTGACCTTGGACAACATTCTATGAAAACCCTTTACACAGAACCATCATTCTGTCTTGGTGAACTACAAGTGTTGTTATTTTAATCCCAACATGTATTGCTCCTCCCTGTAAATGACATGATTGTAATTACATTCCAAAATCATGGGCATTAATATGGAGTTGGTCCCCCCTTTGCTGCTATAACAGCCTCCACTCTTCTGGGAAGGCTTTCCACTAGATGTTGGAACATTGCTGCGGGGACTTGCTTCCATTCAGCAACAACGAGCATTGGTGAGGTCGGGCACTGATGTTGGGCGATTAGGCCTGGCTCATAGTCGGCCTTCCAATTCATCCCAAAGGTGTTCGATGGGGTTGAGGTCAGGGCTCTGTGCAGCCAGTCAAGTTCTTCCACACCGATCTCGACAAACCATTTCTGTATGGACTTTGCTTTGTGCACAGGGGCATTGTCATGCTGAAACAGGAAAGGGCCTTCCCCAAACTGTTGCCACAAAGTTGGAAGCACAGAATCGTCTAGAATGTCATTGTATGCTGTAGCGTTAAGATTTCCCTTCACTGGAACTAAGGGGCCTAGCCCGGACCATGAAAAACAGCCCCAGACCATTATTCCTCCTCCACCAAACTTTACAGTTGGCACTATGCATTGGGGCAGGTAGCGTTCTCCTGGCATCCGCCAAACCCAGATTCATCCGTCGGACTGCCTGATGGTGAAGCGTGATTCATCACTCCAGAGAACGCGTTTCCACTGCTCCAGAGTCCAATGGCAGCGAGCTTTACACCACTCCAGCCGACACTTGGCATTACGCATGGTGATCTTAGGCTTGTGTGCGGCTGCTGGGCCATGGAAATCCATTTCAAGAAGCTCCCGACAAACAGTTATTGTGCTGACGTTGCTTCCAGAGGCAGTTTGGAACTCGGTAGTGAGTGTTGCAACCGAGGACAGACAATTTTAATGCGCTTCAGCACTCGGCGGTCCCGTTCTGTGAGCTTGTGTGGCCTACCACTTCACGGCTGAGCCGTTGTTGCTCCTAGACGTTTCTACTTCACAATAACAGCACTTACAGTTGACCGGGGCAGCTCTAGCAGGGCAGAAATTTGACGAACTGACTTGTTGGAAAGGTGGCATCCTATGACGGCGCCACGTTGAAAGTCACTGAGCTTTTCAGTACGGGCCATTCTACTGCCAATGTTTGTCCATGGAGATTGCATGGCTATGTGTTCGATTTTATACACCTGTCAGCAAAGTGTGTGGCTGAAATAGCCGAATCCACTAATTTGAAGAGGTGTCCACATACTGCTGTATATATAGTGTATCTCTATTAGAATCCACTAATATGAAGAGGTGTCCACATACTGCTGTATATATAGTGTATCTCTATTAGAATCCACTAATTTGAAGAGGTGTCCACATACTGCTGTATATATAGTGTATCTCTATTAGAATCCACTAATTTGAAGAGGTGTCCACATACTGCTGTATATATAGTGTATTTCTATTAGAATCCACTAATATGAAGAGGTGTCCACATACAGCTGTATATATAGTGTATCTCTATTAGAATCCACTAATATGAAGAGGTGTCCCACATACAGTTTGTATATATAGTTTTATCTCTATTAGAATCCACTAAATGAAGAGGTGCCCAAAACATAAGGGGGGATATAGTGTTTTCTCATTAAAATTCCACAAATTTGAAGGGGTTTCCCCAAATACAGCGGGTAATATAGGGGGTTCTCCTTTAGAATCCACTAATTGAAGAGGTGTCCCCTATTTGTGTATATATAGTGTTTTTCTTTTTAGAACCCAAATAATAGGGAAGAGGTGTCCCAAACTGCGGTATTTTAGTGTATCCCCCCATTAAAAACCCCACTAATTTGAAGAGGTCCACATACTGGGGATATTTTGGGTTTTATCTCTATTAGAACCCACTAATATGAAGTTTTTGTCCAATACAGTGATATATAGGGTTTTTCATTAAAAACCCACTAATTTTTGAAGAGGGGTTTTCCACATACAGCTGAAATTATATAGTGTTTTCTATTAAAATTTCCACAAATTTAAAAGAGGGGTCCACATAAAGCTTTTAAATTAGTTTTATCTATTAGAATCCATAAATGAAGGGGTTTCCAACAACACCCTGAAATTTTTATGTGAATTTCTATTAAAACCACAAATTTTGAAGAGGGGTCACATACGGGTTTTATATATAGTGTATTTTAGCCCCCCGGCTATTCTAAATAAGAGTGTTAAATTTAAGGGGTTTGGTGTCGCTAGCGGGCCTTTGCAACACAAAAGTAGTGGTGGGGCCCCCAGTCAAAACAACCATCCAATCGGTTTCCGGGACCAGGGGGCCCGTCAGGGGCCTAGACTCATAGAAAAGATTAAAAAAAACACCTTTTGTTCCATATAGTTTGTCTGCCCCGAGAGTAACTCCAGCAGAAAGACAGCGGGACATGTTTTTCTATGTCTGACCGGAGGTAACCCCGACAGACAGACAGGCAGAAAGTTTTTGTCTGCCCAGAGAGTAACTCCAGCAGAAAGCCCCAGACAAGCCCAAAAGCAGACATAAAATTGTTCTCTAGGGTTGGCCAGAGAGAATTGACAGAAAAAAACAAAAATTTGTTCTCTTGTCGCCCAGAGGGGAAAACCCCCGACGGGCAGGCCCCGACAGAAGACAAGACTGTTCCCAGGTCTGACCAGAAAAGTAATCTCTTCCCGAAAAAAGACATGTTCTTATGTCTGAAAAAGAGTAACCCGACAGACAGAAATTTTTCCTTTTGGGTTCTGACCAGAGGGGGGAACTCTGAGACAAAACAGCCCAGAAAGACGGGACAGACATTTTCTCTATGTTGACCAGAGATAACCCGACAGGACAAAACGACAGACAGACATTTTCTCAGGGTCTGACCAGAGAGAAACCTCAGACAGCCCAGACAGAAATGTTCTCTGTTGCCCAGAGGGGGTAACTCTGACGGGACAAACAGCCCATTTTCTCTATGTCGCCCAGGGGAAAAATTTCCGCCCAGACAGCCCAGTTTCTATGTCGAAAAGAGAGTAACTCTGACTGACAGACATTTTTCTCTATGTTGACCAGAGGGTAACTTGACTGACAGACCAGAAAAGACAGAAAAAGGACAATTTTTTCTATTTTGACCAGGAGATTTAAACCCGACAGACAGACAGACAGCCCAGCCCGAAAAATTTTTCTCTATTTTGCCCAGAGAGTAACTCAGACAGACGGGCAGACAGACGAATGTTCTATGTTGACCAGAGAGAAACCCCCAGACAGACAGACAGACAGAAAGACAGTTCTTATGTCTGACCAGAGAGAAAACCAGACAGACAGACATTTTCTCTAGGGTCTGCCCAAGAGAGTAACTAAGCCAGACGCCCATATTTTTCTAGTCGGGCCGGGGGAGAAAAACCAAAAAGCAGACGGGAAGCGTCAAAAGGGAGAGTTCACAGCCGAGAGAAATTTAAGACGTAAAAAAAGAACACAATTGAGGCAGTTCACCGAGGGTGAGAAACAAGGGGGGGTTTTTCCGGAAAAGTGAGAAAAAGGACGGGGGAATAAAGGCTTGGAAAGAAAAAAAAGGGGGGAAGGGGAAAAAACTATGGGGAGAGGGGAAGGGGGAATAGCAAAAGGGGTTTATGAAAGGGGGAAAAGTCCTTTTTTTTCCCCCCTCCTTTATAAATTTAAAGATATCTATTACCTATCTCTTCTATCTCTCTACCCCTTTTCTCTTTTCCTCCTCTCTGTCTCTGTTCTGTCTTTGTCTCTTCCCCCTTCCCCCCCTCCTCCCCCTAATTTCTCCTTCCCCCTTTCCCCTTTGTTTCCGGGTGATGGTTTTTGGGAAAAAATTAAGTGGGGGCTAGTGAAAAGGGGGTTTGGGGAATGGGGAGATTGCAGGGTTGTTTCACTTTTTTAAAAAATTACCATTTTTTAAAAATTGTTGGGGGTTTTCCCCAAATTTAAGGGCTCCCCCTTCCTTTTGCTTTTCTTTTTTTTACCCTCTTTTTCCCTTCCCGTTAATTTCTTTTTAATCTTTCTTTTTAAACCAGACCCCGGGGGAGGAAGAGGGAAAAAAGGGGGAAAAAAAGGAAAGTGGCGAAAAAAGTAGGAAAATCAAGAGCCCCGAGAGCAGGCCGCGAACGGGCAAAGACGAAGGGGAAAGGCCCACGGGACCCCCAGAGGGGAAAGGAAAAAGGGGGAAAAGAGGGAAAAGGATGAAAAAAGAGAGAAAGGGGGAAAAGGGAGAGAAAAAAGGGAAGGAAAAGGAGGGAAAGAAAGGAAAAGAGAGGACAAGGGCCGAGAGGAGGGGGAAAAAGGGAAAGGAAAGAGGGGAAGGGGAAGGGGGAATTTTAAAAAAAGGAACAAGGGGAAAAGGAGAGAGAGAAAAAGAAGGAAAAGAGAAGGGGGGAAGAAAAAGAGAGAGAGAAAAAAAAGGGGAAGGAAAGAAAAAAAAAAATGGGGGGGAAAAGAAGAGAGAAGAAGGGTTTTAAAGGGAAAAGGAGAAAAACCGAAGCCCAAGAAAGATAAGAAAGGGAAAAGGGGAAAAGCAGGGAAAAAAGAAGAAAGGGGGAAGGGGCGAAAGAAAAGGGGGAAAAAGGAGAGAAGAGAAAAGAAAAAAAGGGGAGAAAAGGGAAAGGGGGGAAAAGGAGAGTACGGGGGACAAGAAGGAAAAAAAGAAAAAAAAGGGAAGGAAAGAGCGAGGCAAAGGGGGAAAGAGGGAGAGAAGAAAAAGGGAAAGGGGGTTAGCCAGGGAAGGAAAGGAAAAAGAGGGGGAGGCCCCCAAAAAAAGGCCCCCGCCCGCCCCCGCGGAGGAAAGCCCCGGGAAAAGGGAAGCCAAGGGGGAAAAGGCCCCGACACGGAAGAAGGAAACGGGGGGGAAGAGGGGAAGGGGGAAAGGGAGGCCAAGGAAAAAGGGAAAAAGGGAAAGGTTCCTTAAGAAAAAGGAAAGGAACCCCAAAAAGAAGGAACGGGGGCGGGCGCCTTCGAGGGGGAGAGAGGGGGGAAAGGGGGATGACCGCGGGTTGGAAAAAGGGGAAAAGGGGGTGGTGCGGGGGGGCCTTGGCGGGTCGGGCCCCCGAGCGGGGGGGGGGAAAAGAGCCGGCTTTTCCCCCCTTATAAAAAACCCCCCCCAAAAACTATCTTCCCCCCCAAATAACCGGCCCTCCCTCACTCCTCTTCCCCCCCTCTCTCCCCCCTTTCCCTTTCCCCCTCCCTCCCTGCCAGTTAGGGTTTTTTTGGAACACCCATTCTATTTAAACATTTTTTAAAGGGTTTTTCCCAGGGATTTTTTGGGTTTGGGTTTTTTGGTCCCGATTTTTTTCAGACTGTCCTCTATTTCCCAAAGGGAAAAATTTTAAACGTGCACCTGAGCAAGGTTTATAGATGTTATGACGTCAGTGCTATTACCCAGAAACATGCATCCGCTGTGAGGGGGCCCTGGTCTTTTAGCTGTGGGGCGGGGCCCCGTTCTGTTAGCGTGAGGCTGGTTTTTTTGTTAGCTGGGAGAGGCCCCGTTTTGTTAAACTTTTGAGGGTGGCCCGGGTTTGTTAGGGTTTAGGCTTGGGCTGTTTTTTTGTGAGGGTTTGGGCCCCGGTTTTGTTTGCTGTTAGGTGGGGCCCGGTCTGTTGTGTGAGGCTGGCCCTGGGTTTTTTAGTGTTTAGGCGGCCCGGGGTTTTTAGCTGTGGGTGGTCTGTTAGCTGGGAGGCTGGCCCTGTTCTGTTTAGCTTTAGGCGGGCCCCGGTTTTTTTTGTTTAGTGTAGGCTGGCCATGGTTTTTAGCTTGAGGCTGGCCTGGGCTGTTAGCTGTGAGACTGGTCTGTTAGCTGTGAGACTGGCTCTGGTTGTAGCTGTGAGGCTGGTCTGTAGTTGTGAGGCTGTCTGTAGTGTGGGCTGGTTGTTAGCTGTGAGACTGGTCTGTTAGCTGTGAGGCTGGCCCTGGTCTGTTAGCTGTGAGGCTGGTCTGTTAGCTGTGAGACTGGCCCTGGTCTGTTAGCTGTGAGGCTGGTCTGTTAGTTGTGAGGCTGGTCTGTTAGCGTGAAGAATGGTCTGTTGCTGTGAGGTGGTCGGTTAGCTGTGAGAATGGTCTGTTAGCTGTGAGAATGTCTGTTAGCTGTGAGGCTGGTCTGTTAGCTGTGAGACTGGCCCTGGTCTGTTAGCTGTGAGGCTGGTCTGTTAGTTGTGAGGCTGGTCTGTTAGCTGTGAGAATGGTCTGTTAGCTGTGAGACTGGTCTGTTAGCTGTGAGGCTGGTCTGTTAGCTTGTGAGGCTGGTCTGTTAGCTGTGAGACTGGCTGGTCTGTTAGCTGTGAGGCTGGTCTGTTAGCTGTGAGGCTGGTCTGTTAGCTGTGAGGCTGGTCTGTTAGCTGTGAGGCTGGTCTGTTAGCTGTGAGACTGGTCTGTTAGCTGTGAGGCTGGTCTGTTAGCTGTGAGGACTGGTCTGTTAGCTGTGAGGCTGGTCTGTTAGCTGTGAGCTGGTCTGTTAGCTGTGAGGTGGTTGTTAGCTGTGAGGCTGGTCTGTTAGCTGTGAGGATGGTCTGTTAGCTGTGAGATGGTCTGTTAGCTGTGAGGCTGGTCTGTTAGCTGTGAGGCTGGTCTGTTAGCTGTGAGGCTGGTCTGTTAGCTGTGAGGCTGGTCTGTTAGCTGTGAGGCTGGTCTGTTAGCTGTGAGGCTGGTCTGTTAGCTGTGAGGCTGGTCTGTTAGCTGTAGTAGGAAAATATGTGCAATACACTGCTGCAGTAAGACTGACTGCTGGCTTTAGAAACAATACTGTTTTGATGGCAGCGGTTAAATGATACCATTTTGATGACATGCTGATTCAGGCTCTTTTCCAACGCTGGGTTAGACCAGACATGGAAGCCAGGTTTAGAAATAACCTGTATACGTGTTTTGGTTGTCAGTTGCATGTGGGTTTGTTCATAAACCTTCTCTGCCTAAACTTTCTTTGCCTTCTAATTCCTGCTGATGAACTCAGGAGATGTTTGCTGCCATAGTTACGAAACATGAAGAGACAGGAGTGTGAACATTACAGCATCAGAGAACATTACAGCATCAGAGAACATTACAGCATCAGAGAACATTACAGCATCAGAGAACACGAGAATTACAGCGTCAGAGAACATTACAGCGTCAGAGAACATTACAGCATCAGAGAACATTACAGCATCAGAGAACATTACAGCATCAGAGAACATTACAGCGTCAGAGAACATTACAGCGTCAGAGAACATTACAGCGTCAGAGAACATTACAGCGTCAGAGAACATTACAGCATCAGAGAACATTACAGCGTCAGAGAACATTACAGCGTCAGAGAACATTACAGCATCAGAGAACATTACAGCATCAGAGAACATTACAGCGTCAGAGAACATTACAGCGTCCAGAGAACATTACAGCGTCAGAGAACATTACAGCATCAGAGAACATTACAGCGTCAGAGAACATTTACAGCGTCAGAGAACATTACAGCATCAGAGAACATTACAGCATCAGAGAACATTACAGCGTCAGAGAACATTACAGCGTCAGAGAACATTACAGCTGTGAAGTGGACTATTAAAGGCGTGTGTATGTGTATGCATGCATGTCTCTGTGTGTTCATCATGGTCTTCTACCAGGGATGTGACAGTCATAATGCAGGCCAGGTTCATGACACGGACAGTGTTTCTCACAAAGAGCTCTGTAGTATTTTATTATTTTGCAACACTATGGTCTCTCAGATCAGATCCAGCATTGTTGAGGTCATAACCTGTATAAACCACAACATACTCTGGCCCCGGTCCTGAAGCGTTAGGTAATGGGTTCTGGATCCTTGTTGACCATCCCTGAGGTGTGTGTGTGTGTGTGTGTGAGAGAGATCCTTCCCTCCTTCTCTTCTCTGTTTTCTGTTATTAATGACTTACTCCTCCTCATCTCTCTCTGAAGTTGAAAGAGAAGGGGAGGACTGCACCAGCACATCCTTTATGGCCCAGCCCAGCCTCCAGCTGTCTCCTTCTCTCCTCTCCTCTCTCTGGGTGGATCCTCAGCTCAGCTAGACTCTCCCCAGGCGGGCTGGAGGAACATACTGTGGAATGTAGAGCCCAGTCAGGATCCTCTAAAACTAACTGGACCAACACCCTGGGAGGGATGATTAGACTCAGTCTGGCATGTCATCCTCGGCCTGCTCTCTCCCTCTCTGTCTCCCTCTCCTTCTCTCTCCATCCCTCCTCCATGATGTCTCTCAGCCCCTTCCTCCTGACTGACGTGTGCTCCACAGGGCCTTGTAATGTAGTAATGATGCAATGCAGTAATGTAGTAATGAGGTAATACAGTAATGTAACACAGTAATGGCGGTAATGCATTAATTTAGTAATGCAGTAATGAGGTAATGCAGTAATGAGGTGATGCAGTAATGTAATATTGATGTAATGAGGTAATGTAATAATGAGGTAATGAAGTTATGCAGTAATGTGTGGGTTAGAGGACTCCTGACAGACTGGAACTCCTTTGATGTGATTGTTGTTCTTCTGCGGAGGACAGCTGTGCTGCGGTCATTCGGACGCTTTAAAGGCTTTCTGTACGGCTGCAGAAACATAACTACAGAGATACTGAGGCTGCGTCCCAAATGGCACCATATTCCCTATGTAGTCAACTACTTTTGACCAGGGCCCTATGGAGCGTAAAGGGGGCCATTTGGGACAAAGACTGACACACTCAAACAGCCTCTCACCACTGATATGACAGGGGAGCTGAGGTACTGCTCCACCAGCTGAGATAATGTTGGAGCTGAGGTACTGCTCTACAAGCTGAGATAATGTTGGAGCTGAGGTACTGCTCTACCAGCTGAGATAATGTTGGAGCTGAGGTACTGCTCTACCAGCTGAGATAATGTTGGAGCTGAGGTACTGCTCTACCAGCTAGAAATTTTGTTGGAGCTGAGGTACTACTGCTCCACCAGCTGAGATAATGTGGAGCTGAAAGGTACTGCCTTAAAACATGAGATAATGTTGGAGCTGGGGTATCTATACAGTGAGATAATGTTGGAGCTGATGGGTATGCTTCTAAAGCACATAATGTGACGAGGTTCTTCACTACGCTGAAAAGTTAGCTGAGTACGCTCTACCCTGAATAAGTTAGCTATGTCTCACCCTCAACCCTGAAACATACTGTTTGTCTGACCTCTAACTGAATAAGTACTAGGTACTGTCTCCCCCCCAACCTGAAAATGTTAGCTGAGTACTGTCTCCACCTGTCTTAGCTGAGACCTTTACTCTACTCTGTCTCCACCTCTCTAACCTGAAACATACTCTACTCTGTCTCCCCCTTTCCTAACCTGAAACACTACTCTACTCTGTCTCCACCTGTCTAACCTGAAACACTACTCTACTGTCTCCCCTCTTTTAACTTGAAACACTACTCTACTCTGTCTCACCTGTCTAACCTGAAACACTACTCTACTCTGTCTCCACCTCTCTAACCTGAAACACTACTCTACTCTGTCTCCACCTCTCTAACCTGAAACACTACTCTACTCTGTCTCCACCTCTCTAACCTGAAACACTACTCTACTCTGTCTCCACCTCTCTAACCTGAAACACTCTACTCTGTCTCCACCCTCTTAACCTGAAACACTACTCTCCCGTCTCCACTCTCTAACCTGAAAACACTACTCTACACTGTCTCCACCTCTCTAACCTGAAACACTACTCTACTCTGTCTCCACCTCTCTAACCTGAAACAACTACTCTACTGTCCTCCACCTCTCTAACCTGAAAACAACTACTCACTCTGGTCTACACCTCTCGATAACCTGAAAACACTACTCTACTCTGTCTCCCACCTCTCTAACCTGAAAACCACTACTCTACTCTGTCTCTCTCCACCTCTCTAAACCTGAAACACTCTACTCTACTACCTACTCTGTCTCAACCTCTCTAACCGAACACTACTCTACACTGTCTCCTCCACCTCTCTACCGTGAAACCACTACTCTACTCTGTCTCCACCTCTCTAACCTGAAATCACTACTCTACTCTGTCTCCCCCACCTCTCTAACCTGAAACCCTACTACTCTGACTCTGTCTCCACCGCTCTAACCTTGAAACACTAACTCTACTCTGTCTCCACCGCTCTAACATGAAACAACTACTCTACTCTCTGTCTCCACCTCTCTAAACCTGAAACACGACTTCTACTCTACTCTACTCTGCTCCTCCCACCTCTCTAACCTGAAAAACACTACTCTACTCTGTCCTCCACCTCTCTAACCTGAAACACTACTCTACTCTGTCTCCACCTCTCTAACCTGAAACACTATCTACTCTGTCTCCACCTCTCTAACCTGAAACCACTACTCACTCTGTCTCCACCTCTCTAACCTGAAACACTACTCTACTCTGTCTACACCTCTCTAACCTGAACACTACTCTACTCTGTCTCCACCTCTCTAACCTGAAACACTACTCGACTCTGTCTCCACCCTCTCTAACCTGAAACACTACCTACTCTGTCTCCACTCTCTACCCTGAAACACTACTCTCGTCTGTCCACACTCTCTAACCTGAAACATACTCTACACTGTCTCCACCTCTCTAACCTGAAACACTACTCTACTCTGTCTCCACCTCTCTAACCTGAAACACTACTCTACTCTGTCTCACCTCTCTAACATGAAACATTACTCTCTCTGTCTCCACCTCTCTAACCTGAAACAACTACTCTACTCTGTCTCCACCTCTCTAACCTGAAACATTTACTCTTACTCTGGCTCACTCTCTGTCTCCACCTCTCTCTCCACTCTCTAGTCTCCACCTCTCTAACCTGAAACATACTCTACTCTGTCTCCAACCTCTCTAACCTGAAACACTACTCTACTCTGTCTCCACTCTCTAACCTGAGAAACACTACTCTACTCTGTCTCCACCTCTCTAACCTGAACACTACTCTACTTCTGTCTCCACCTCTCTAACCTGAAAACACTACTCTACTCTGTCTCCACCTCTCTAACCTGAAACACTACTCTACTCTGTCTCCACCTCTCTAAAAACCTGAAAATTACATTTACTCGGGTCTACCCAAACACTCGGCTTAAAGTCCTGAAAACACTACTTTTACACTGTCGGCCCCGGGGTTAAACCTGAAACACTACTCTTACTGTCCCAAACCTCTTAACCCTAAACTACTCTCTGTCTCCACCTCTCTAACCTGAAACACTACTTACTCTGTCTCCACCTCTCTAACCTGAACACTACTCTACTCTGTCCCCACCTCTCTAACCTGAAACACTACTCTACTCTGTCTCCACCTCTCTAACCTGAAACACTACTCTTTTTCCACCTCTCTGACCTGAAACACTACTCTACTGTCTCCACCTCTCTAACCTGAAACACTTACTCTACTCTGTCTCCACCTTCTCTAACCTGAAAACACTACTCTACTCTGTCTCCACTCTGTCTAACCTGAAAACACTACTCTACTCTGTCTCCACCTCTCTAACCTGAAAACACTACTCTACTCTGTCTACACCTCTCTGTCTCACTCTCTAACCTGAAACACTACTCTACTCTGTCTCCACCTCTCTAACCTGAAACACTACTCTACTTGTCTACACCTCTCTGTCTCCACCTCTCTAACCTGAAACACTACTCTACTCTGTCTCCACCTCTCTAACCTGAAACACTACTCTACTCTGTCTCCACCTCTCTAACCTGAAACACTACTCTACTCTGTCTCCACCTCTCTAACCTGAAACACTACTCTACTCTGTCTCCACCTCTCTAACCTGAAACACTACTCTACTCTGTCTCCACCTCTCTAACCTGAAACACTACTCTACTCTGTCTCCACCTCTCTAACCTGAAACACTACTCTACTCTGTCTCCACCTCTCTAACCTGAAACACTACTCTACACTGTCTCCACTCTCTAACCTGAAACACTACTCTACTCTGTCTCCACTCTCTAACCTGAAACACTACTCTACTCTGTCTCCACCCTCTCTAACCTGAAACACTACTCTACTCTGTCTCAACCCTCTAACCTGAAAACAACTACTCTACTCTGTCTCCACCTCTCTAACCTGAAACACTATTCTACTCTGTCTTCCACCTCTCTAACCTGAAACACTACTCTACTCTGTCTACATCTCATAACCTGAAAACACTTACTCTACTCTGTCTCCACCTGTAAACCTGAAACACTACTCTACTCTGTCTCCACCTCTCTGACCTGAAACACTACTCTACTCTGTCTCCACCTCTAACCTGAAACACTACTCTACTCTGTCTACATCTCTCTTAACCTGAAAACACTACTCTACTCTGTCTCCACCTCTCTAACCTGAAACACTACTCTACTCTGTCTCCACCTCTCTAACCTGAAACACTACTCTACTCTGTCTCCACCTCTCTGTCTCCACCTCTCTAACCTGAAACACTACTCTACTCTGTCTCCACCTCTCTAACCTGAAACACTACTCTACTCTGTCTCCACCTCTCTAACCTGAAACACTACTCTACTCTGTCTCACCTCTTCTAACATGAAACACTACTCTACACTGTCTCCACCTCTCTAACCTGAAACACTACTACTCTGTCTACACCTCTCTAACCTGAAAACACTACTCTACTCGTCTCCACCTCTCTAACCTGAAACATTACTCTACTCTGTCTCCACCTCTCTGTCTCACCTCTCTAACCTGAACACTACTCTACTCTGTCTCCACATCTCTAACCTGAAACACTACTCTACTCTGTCTCCACCTCTCTAACCTGAAACACTACTCTACTCTGTCTACACCTCTCTAACCTGAAACACTACTCTACTCTGTCTACACCTCTCTAACCTGAAACACTACTCTACTCTGTCTCCACCTCTCTAACCTGAAACATTACTCTACTCTGTCTCCACCTCTCTGTCTCCACCTCTCTAACCTGAAACACTACTCTACTCTGTCTCCACCTCTCTAACCTGAAACACTACTCTACTCTGTCTCCACCTCTCTAACCTGAAACACTACTCTACTCTGTCTCCACCTCTCTAACCTGAAACACTACTCTACTCTGTCTCCACCTCTCTAACCTGAAACACTACTCTACTCTGTCTACACCTCTCTAACCTGAAACACTACTCTACTCTGTCTCCACCTCTCTAACCTGAAACACTACTCTACTCTGTCTCCACCTCTCTAACCTGAAACACTACTCTACACTGTCTCCACCTCTCTAACCTGAAACACTACTCTACTCTGTCTCCACCTCTCTAACCTGAAACACTACTCTACTCTGTCTCCACCTCTCTGTCTCCACCTCTCTAACCTGAAACACTACTCTACTCTGTCTCCACCTCTCTAACCTGAAACACTACTCTACTCTGTCTCCACCTCTCTGTCTCCACCTCTCTAACCTGAAACACTACTCTACTCTGTCTCCACCTCTCTAACCTGAAACACTACTCTACTCTGTCTACACCCACCTCTCCAATCACTTCTCCAACCAAGTTAATGACCTGTTTGGTGATGCCAGCCTAGAGAATGTATTATTTCACAGATGAGAACATAGTGGGTTTAGTTGCACGGTCGAAGACAAATAAGGTTCTACAATTTCATCGTGTTTGAGGGATGGTGACACATTCCCTCCCTCTCTCTGTTCATTAACTCTTCATGTAATTATTTTGGTTTTAGTCTCACATTGCTGACATTTCAACTCAGTGGTTCCTCAATCAGGATTAACCCAAACCACAAGAAATCACACTTCAGATCCCGACCCTTACAGCAGCTTGTTGCCTCCAATTTCAGTCAAATGAATGGTTTATTTGATTTCAGCTTTTTTCATCTGGTCCCTGCACCCTGAGAAAACAGACCAGAGTCCAGGCCTTTGATTTGTTCATTCCTAGTTGTGTCTCTCTTTCTTTGTTGGGCTCAAAGCATTCTTTCTGCTCAGTGGCCTCCCCTACAGCAAGATCACAAGTGGTGTAACTCTGCTCAACTCCACACCACTCTTAATGAATACGATTGATATAGTTATATTGGTGCTTCACATTGCATAGAGGTAACTGAAGTCATCCACCACCACAGAGCAGAGTCATGAGGAGAAGCAGCACATGGTGAACCGTGAGTAGAGAGAGGTTGCTGTAGTGCAGCAGGCCCTGGGGCAGCTTGTCTCAACACAGTAGTATTAAACTAACTCTCATCACGTTGAGTGGCCCCCTGGGGGCCTGGCTCCTAGCGCTGTGTGTGGCTTGACCTTCCGTGACCCCCGGTCTCCCCTTAGTCCTCCTGCACGCCCCTGTCCCCCCCACACCCCACTGCCACCGGCCGCTCAGATAAACAGCCTGTAAACACAGGGAGAGTGAGTGTTCCTGTGTATACTCTCTGTATATGAACACAGCGACAGAGGAGTGCGATGTGCGTATACAAGTGGGCAGATAAAAGTCCTTGTTCCTGTTCCCACACTAAAAGCCACTCCACACTAACCTCAGCTGCGCTCTTCTCTCTGACTGACTCACAATTAAAAGGCTGGATATGGTAGGTCAGGACGTGGGTGGGAGGAAGCTCTCTCTGCCTATTGAGCCCCCCCCCCCCCAATCTGCATCTGGCAGTTCTGACTGTAGTAATTAGTGATAGCAGAGTGATCTAAATTATGACTCTGGTCAAGGTGTTAAGTTCTGACTAGTTTTAGCTGTGGACCAGGGCAGAACAGGGTCAAGATTCTTTCTGCATTCCCTAGCAGGGTTGAGGTCTAAGGAAGGCTCTGTCTTGTTGACCATCTGCCAGATGCTGAAGCGTGATTGATCACTCCAGAGAACGCGTATACACTGCTCCAGAGTCCAATGGCGGCGAGCTTTACACCACTCCAGCCGACACTTGGCATTGCGCATGGTGATCTTAGGCTTGTGTGCGGCTGCTCGGCCATGGAAACCCATTTCATGAAGGTCCCGACGAACAGTTCTTGTGCTGACGTTGCTTCCAGAGGCAGTTTGGAACTCGGTAGTGAGTGTTGCAACCGAGGACAGGCAATTTTTATGCGTTACGCGCTTCAGCATTCAGCGGTCCCGTTCTGTGTGCTTGTGTGGCCTACCACTTCGCAGCTGAGCCGTTGTTACTCCTAGACGTTTCCACTTCACAATAACAGCACTTACAGTTGACCGGGGCAGCTCTAGCAGGGCATACATTTGACGAACTGACTTGGTGGCGTCCTATGACGGTGCCACGTTGAAAGTCACTGAGCTCTTCAGTAAGGCCATTCTACTGCCAATGTTTGTCTATGGAGATTGCATGGCTGTGTGCTTTTATACACCTGTCAGCAACGGGTGCCACTAATTTTGAATAGGTGTCCACATACTGCTGTATATAGTGTTGTGTCATAGGTAAAGGATATCAACTCTCTCTCACGCAGACCTGGCATCTTATTCCCTACATAGGGTTTTAGTCGCCCTCTGGGCCCTGGTCAAATGTAGTGCACTGCATCAGGAATAGGGTGCCATTTGGGACGCATTCCCGTTCTCCTCCAACAGCTCTTTCCCACTCTTGTTCATTCCCGAAAATGGTGTAAGCCATTCACAAGAGGTGGAAGAAAAACACTGTCACAGATTTCTCTCTCTCTCTCAGGACTTTGTGAGTCTAGACAGAACAATTTTTTGAACCAGATGTGTAACATTTGAAGGGAACCATTTATTTAGATTTTTTTAGGATGACCTTGGGATCACGTCATACTGGCCAACCATGGTTACGTCCCAAATGGCACCCTATTCCCTATATGGTGCACCTATGGGCCCTGGTCAAAAGTAGTGCACTACATAGGGAATAGGGTGCAGCTGATGATTCTTCTGGTGCCACAGGGTTCAATTCTTGGGCCGACTCTTTTCTCTGTGTATATCAATGATGTCGCTCTTGCTGCTGGTGACTCTCAGATCCACCTCTACGCAGACGACACCATTTTGTATACATCTGGCCCTTCATTGGACACTGTGTTAACAAACCTCCAAACGAGCTTCAATGCCATACAACACTCCTTCTGTGGCCTCCAACTGCTCTTAAACGCTAGTAAAACTAAATGCATGCTCTTCAATCGAACGCTGCTGGCACCCGCCCACCCGACTAGAATCACTACTCTCGACGGGTCTGACCTAGAGTATGTGGACAACTACAAATACCTAGGTGTCTGGTTAGACTGTAAACTCTCCTTCCAGACTCACATTAAGAATCTCCAATCCAAAGTTAAATCTAGAATTGGCTTCCTATTTCGCAACAAAGCCTCCTTCACTCATGCTGCCAAACATGCCCTCGTAAAACTGACTATCCTACCGATCCTTGACTTTGGCGATGTCATTTACAAAATAGCCTCCAACACTCTACTCAGCAAATTGGATGTAGTCTATCACAGTGCCATCCGTTTTGTCACCAAAGCCCCATATACTACCCACCACTGTGACCTGTACGCTCTTGTTGGTTGGTCCTCACTACATATTTGTTGCCAAACCCACTGGCTCCAGGCCATCTATAAATCACTGCTAGGCAAATCCCCACCTTATCTTAGCTCATTGGTCACCATAGCAACACCCACCCGTAGTATGCGCTCCAGCAGGTAAATCTCACTGGTCATCCCCAAAGCCAACACCTCCTTTGGCCGCCATTCCTTCCAGTTCTCTGCTGCCAATGACTGGAACAAATTGCAAAAATCTCTGAAGCTTTAGACTCTTATCTCCCTCACTAACTTTAAGCATCAGTTGTCAGAGCACCTTACCGATCACTGCACCTGTACACAGCCCATCTGAAATTAGCCCACCCAACTAATATCCCCATATTGTTATTTATTTTGCTCATTTGCACCCCAGTATCTCTATTTGCACATCATCTCTTGCACATCTATCATTCCAGTGTTAATACTAATTGTAATTATTTTGCACTATAGCCTATTTATTGCCTTACCTCCATAACTTGCTACATTTGCACACACTGTATATATATTTTCTGTTGTATTTTTGACTTAATGTTTTTGTTTTACCCCATATGTAACTCTGTGTTGTTGTTTTTATCGCACTGCTTTGCTTTATCTTGGCCAGGTCGCAGTTGTAAATGAGAACTTGTTCTCAACTGGCTTACCTGGTTAAATAAATAAAAAACCCTGTCCGTCAGGTTAGCAGACATCTATCTGTACTGAGCCCAGCCCAGGGGGAGATGGATAGGAGGCTGGCTGGCTTTTAACATTCTGCCTGGCGATCACCTCAGTGCTGCCCGATGAGGAATGGTCCAGTTGTGTTATAGAATGAACAACAGTCTGAGGCAGTGTCTGAAATGGCAAAAGTTTGGGACGCGTTATTCAGTTGTGTAACAGAATGGAGAACGAACGGTCTACTCCACTTGGGATTTGAATCGGTGACCCTCTGGTTGCAAGGCCCTCCCTCCTGTCTTGCCTCCTCTTCAGTGACCCTGAGTTGTTCCCATAATAAAACCTCCCTCTGGTTGTTATTCATGTATGTAGAAATCCAAGAAGAGATAGTGGACAGGAGTTGGCCAGTGTCCCTGGAAGTCAGCTGTGTTGTCTGGTAACGGATGATTACAGGGAGGAATATAAAAGCACTGAGCTGCTACTTCAAAGTCAAGTCTCCTCTCCCTCCTCATCTCTCACCCCCCCCCCCCCCCCCCCCCCCCCCCCCCCCTCACCCTCACACACACACACTCACACATACACACACACACTCACACACACACACTCACACTCGCACTCGCCACTCACACACACACCACACACACACGATGCCAGTGAGATGTGAATGACAGTAGCTAGCTAGGTAAGTGGTGTTTGTCTGTGTTAAAGCAACCGTAGGATAAACATTTAAAGACTTCCTGGTACAGCCTGTATCATTACTGTGTTGAGAAGCTAGGACTGTTGGCTCTGTCTTCTTCTGTTGTCATATTAAGAGGACTGTGATCAACATGGCGTCCCTCAGCATTCACTAATAACAGGCTGATATATGAGAGGCTGATATATGAGAGGATGTTTCTCTGAAGTCTCCCCGCTCACACAGTCACTGACCTTGATTATAAAGACTGGTTATCAGTCACCTGGACTCATGGTGCTGTGTGAGTGGGACCATGACATTTCCAGATAGTATGGTTAAACACCACTGAGCTTCTCATCTCAACACGGTGATTTGTGTCATCAATAAGACCTTATCCCTTTCAGGCTTCAAATAGATTTGGCTCTGTCTTCCACTGTGTTCTGTCTTTCATCGATCTGCTCTTGGTCCTTTCTCTATGTCAGTCTATGGTTCTGGCCCAAATGTTCCTCATATAGTGCACTACTACTGGCCCTGGTCAAAAGTAGTGCACTATATAGGGAATAGGGTGCCATTTGGGGAAGCAGCCTATGAGCTCATCTCTTGGACCAGGGACAGACAGCAGATTGACCTGATTCCCAGTGAGGCTGACCACAGACTGGCTGCCACCAGCTAGGCCCTGTCACGTTATAAATGTCTCCCTGTTCCCTACATAGTGCCCTATGGGCTGTGGTCAAAAGTAGTGCACTGTATAGGGAATAGGGTGCCAGACCCTGCCACTGCCTCAGTCACCCTGTCCCTACAGCCAGGTCTGTCCTGGCTCTGACACATCCTCAGCCTGAACACATTAAGACCAAATTGCTATTGGTTGAAATGTGCAACCATTTAAAGTGGAACTGACTGCAGATATGAAACAAACAGACAATCATATTATCAGTAAAAAATATCAAATTCCCAGTTTATGCTACAAAATCAACTTTATAAGAGGTTTTAAAAAATATTTTATATTTGACTCAACATGTCATGACGTACAGTGAGGCATTGTTGGCAGAATGGATGAATGCAGATCAATGCATAATTAATATAATTCACCAATGCATTTCTTGGTAATCCCAAAAATATTGCTATCAGGTTGTAAATCACAGCTGGCCTGGTACATTGTTTTCTGCCTCCAACCTATTCGGGATGTTTCAGTTTCAATTACTCTATTTTTTTTATTATTTTTTTTACAAAAACGGACCACTGTGGCTGGGAATGTCAGTACAATCAAACTAGCCAGGGCAAGGATCACAAGTCAGTCATAACGTGGCTAGTAGGCTAGCGCACAAACACCAGGCCCGCGGGCCGAATAGGACACACAAGCCAGTATAAATGAGTCAACAGTTGAGTCATCGACTTTATGAAATGACAGCCTGATGTGCTCACATCAGTGAATTCAACTTCAATTGCGCTGCTTTTCTTTGTCCCGTTTACAGCGTGCAGCGGAGGGAGAGTGTACAGACACATGCCACAGTCCTAGATAGGCTACTAAAATGTTGCAGTCTGGCTTCGGTTTTTAAAGCTTGACAATGAATAAACTAAACCTGCATCAGAACACCGTGCAAAGGAGAAACATGTAGGCCTACTACAGCAACATTTGAGCAGTAGCCAAGGCTGGCTACTCAACTACAATACATTTAGAGTGCGCCATACAGCAACGCTGCATTCAACTGATCCATGCAGTACAGAAAATGAAGAACACGTTTTAAGTTGAAATGTTACAACAACCTGTAGCTGTGTTTTTGTTATTTGGAGTTATTAAGTTATTATGGCCAAACAGTTCTATTTTTGTTTCCATCAGACCAGAGGACATTTCTCCAAAAAGTACGATCTTTGTCCCCATGTGCAGTTGCAAAACGTAGTCTGGCTTTTTTAAGGCAGATTTTGAGCAGTGGCTTCTTCCTTGCTGAGCGGCCTTTCTGGTTATGTCGATATAGGACTCGTTTTTACTGTGGATATAGATACTTTTGTACCTGTTTCCTCCAGCATCTTCACAAGGTCCTTTGCTGTTGTTCTGGGATTGATTTGCACTTTTCACACCAAAGTACGTTAATCTCTAGGAGACAGAACGCGTCTCCTTCCTGAGCGGTATGACGGCTGCGTGGTCCCATGGTGTTTATACTGTGTTATAACATTATGTTGTCCTAACTACATAGTAACACTGTGTCCAGGACCATGTTGTCCTAGCTACATAGTAACACTGTGTCCAGGACCATGTTGTCCTAGCTACGTAGTAACACTGTGTCCAGGACCATGTTGTCCTAGCTACATAGTAACACTGTGTCCAGGACCATGTTGTCCTAGCTACATAGTAACACTGTGTCCAGGACCATGTTGTCCTAGCTACGTAGTAACACTGTGTCCAGGACCATGTTGTCCTAGCTACATAGTAACACTGTGTCCAGGACCATGTTGTCCTAGCTACATAGTAACACTGTGTCCAGGACCATGTTGTCCTAGCTACGTAGTAACACTGTGTCCAGGACCATGTTGTCCTAGCTACATAGTAACACTGTGTCCAGGACCATGTTGTCCTAGCTACATAGTAACACTGTGTCCAGGACCATGTTGTCCTTGCTACATAGTAACACTGTGTCCAGGACCATGTTGTCCTAGCTACATAGTAACACTGTGTCCAGGACCATGTTGTCCTAGCTACGTAGTAACACTGTGTCCAGGACCATGTTGTCCTAGCTACATAGTAACACTGTGTCCAGGACCATGTTGTCCTAGCTACATAGTAACACTGTGTCCAGGACCATGTTGTCCTAGCTACGTAGTAACACTGTGTCCAGGACCATGTTGTCCTAGCTACATAGTAACACTGTGTCCAGGACCATGTTGTCCTAGCTACGTAGTAACACTGTGTCCAGGACCATGTTGTCCTAGCTACATAGTAACACTGTGTCCAGGACCATGTTGTCCTAGCTACGTAGTAACACTGTGTCCAGGACCATGTTGTCCTAGCTACATAGTAACACTGTGTCCAGGACCATGTTGTCCTAGCTGCGTAGTAACACTGTGTCCAGGACCATGTTGTCCTAGCTACGTAGTAACACTGTGTCCAGGACCATGTTGTCCTAGCTACATAGTAACACTGTGTCCAGGACCATGTTGTCCTAGCTACGTAGTAACACTGTGTCCAGGACCATGTTGTCCTAGCTACTATAGGGGAACTGTAGAGGACTGCTCTAGGTTAATGTTGAGTAACTATAGGGGAACTGTAGGGGACTTCTGCTGTGCTGGGTGAATAACAGAGTCCATAGATAACAGCCATGAGTCAATAGGCCACCAGATGTTGAGGAGCTCCAGTGATGGAGATGGATGTTCCTGAACCTCTCACTATGAGGAGGATACAGAGAACATGAGGCCAAGATGAGGCCAAGCTCTCACTCTCACCTCGTTCTCTCTCTCTCTCTCGTTCACTCTCTCTCTCTCTCTTTCTCCCCTCTCTCTCTTTCTGCTCTCTCTCTCTCTCTCTCTCTCTCTCTCTCTCTCCTTCTTCTCTCTCTCTCTCGATCTCTCTCCTCTCTCTCTCTCGTCTCTTCTCTCTCTCTCTCTAGCTCGTCTCTCTCTCTCTCTCTCTCTCTCTCTCTCTCTCTCTCTCTCTCTCTCTCCCCTCCCCCCTTGCCCCCAGTGTATATGATCCATCCTCCTACTGTCCAGTTCCCAGGGGTATAGCTTGGTCCCTGAGTCACACATCCATTACAGGAGCATCACATATCATGTTGATTAGGAGAATGACATCTCAAAGCCTTTTAGTTTCCTTCTCTCATTTGTCCCTCTCAGGCCTCTGTAGCCTGATAGTGATTGGTGATAGAGAGAGAAGGGGTTCCTGTAGGGTAGAGCTTTACTACGTCACCCTGGTTACTCTTATTTCACTGTAGGGTTGCAAAATTCTTGTAACTTGCCCAAAATTCCCTGGTTTTCCACAGAAATCCCGGTTGGAAGTTTCCCATAATCAGAAGAGAATGAGCAGGAAATCTGTGAATATTCCAACCGGGATTTCTTGAATGGCTGGGAATTTAACCCTAGCTCACTGGGAAAATATAGAACTGTACTGAATCTCAAACTGAACACTTGGAGCTCTCGATCATTCGATCAGCCCGTTCACGAGTCAATCAAGTCAATCTCAAATGCTAGTTGTCGAGTCATCGAAGGCTCCACTGCACCCTTCGGAAGCCTCTTTATCGTGTGTGCATCCTATGCCGACCTTGCGCCCTTGGCAGCAACTTCTTCCCATGAATCTTAGCATGTTACCTAACAACAATAGTCACTTCTACGCCACCCTAAGAAGTAGTCAGAATAATTACAACTGTCCATTATTAACTTGCTAGCTAAGCCTGAGCCAGTCACTTCTTATGAAACGAAAGAGAAGCTAACCAACCAGCTAGTGCAACACTAAATGAAATGCTCCTGCCATAAGCAAGCTAGTTAGCTAGCTACTATGGTAACATAATTTTATCACAATGAACCAGTTTTAATGAAGCAGCAAACAGCCTTCTGTGCCCCGAGTCTGTACAGTGTCCAGTCTGCTGCTGCGCGGTTAGCTGACCCAACCTTATAACGTTGCGATTGGTGCTTTGGAAAAATGTACGGACTGACTGATGGGAACATGTATACAATTTCACCAGCAAGCTGTCAAACTATCGTAAATAAGTGTTGAAAGCTACATGCTGTTTATCAGTGCAGTGCCCAACATCCTTAGCTAGCTATATAACAGTACATCCCTGTGTTTGTCAGTGAAGCTAGCAAGCAGCAGGCTGGCTACAACAAGCTAAAACCAGCTGATGAAATCACTAGCGGCCGATATACTTGCACTTGCAGGCGCCTGGTCCGCCACAAGGAGTCGCTAGAGCGCGATGGGACAAGGAAATCCTGGCCGGCCAAACCCTCCCCTAACCCGGACGACGCTGGGCCAATTGTGTGCCGCCTCATGGGTCTCCCGGTCATGGCCGGCTGTGACAGAGCCTGGGATCGAACCCGGGTCTGTAGTGACGCCTCAAGCACTGCAGTGCCTTAGACCGCTGCACCACTCGGGAGGCCTGCAGTCACTGCTTTATGAGGTGAAGCTATCAGCTGAAGGCTCACAATGACTGCCTGTTGAAAGGTGTAAAGTAAAGGCAATATGTAAAAGTAAGGTCCACCTCCAGCAGTTGAAAGCCAGTACAGCAGAGAGCAGGGTGAGAGAGAGCAGGGTGAGCTGTGAGCTGCAGACCTACATTACGCTGCTTCAGGTCTCCAGCATGTCTGTTTCCAGTCAAACGTGCCCATGTCCTTCCTGAGCCCTGGTTGTGTTCCCCTCGTGACGTGGTTGGTTCCCCCACCATTACCTCACCCTTACCCCACCACCTGACCGCAGCCCGCCGTGCCGTGGTGTGACAGCCTCTCCGGTCCACCCCTCTAACCACGACCCAGAGCCCCCGACCCCCAGAACCAGGCATAACACTGGTGTCAACAGTTGAGCTAACAGCCAAAGGAACAGCCAGTCAGCCAGCCAGCCAGCCAGGCCTGTAGCGGTCAAGAGCACCTGTCGAGCAGTGCAGGCAGCACATAGCAGCCCAACGGCTCCAAGATACCTTCTAGTTATGAGCTCATCGGAAAAGTAATTAAGAGTCTGTACTGTAGCCCACGCTAGGCTAACGCTGGCGTAATGTTTTGTTTTGCTACTTGGCTTGGAAATTAAACCAAACCTGTCAGGAGTCATCTGGCTGTCTCAGAGCTTATTTATTTATAGACGGTGAGAGAGGAGAAGGGAACGGGGGGGGGAGAGGGAGGAGAGGAGACTTGCTGCCATGAACCACTGCAGGTCTCAGTCAGGTCCAACAATTAGGTGATTCTGAAAGGGATTAGTTTGGCTTCTGAATGACTTCTAGCCCGCTGGACTTCTGGATGGATCCTAACCCCCTGGACTTCTGGATGGCTTAACCCCCTGGACTTCTGGATGGCTTAACCCCCTGGACTTCTGGATGGCTTCTAACCCCCTGGACTTCTGGATGGGTCTTAACCCCCTGGACTTCTGGATGGGTCCTAACCCCCTGGACTTCTGGACGGGTTCTAACCCCCTTGGACTTCTGGATGTCTTCTAACCCCCTGGACTTCTGGATGGGTCCTAAACACATTGGACTTCTGGATGTCTTCTCACCCCCTGGACTTCTGGATGGGTCCTAAACCCCTGGACTTCTGGATGTCTTCTAACCCCCTGGACTTATGGATGGTCATAACCCCCTGGACTTCTGGATGGGTTCTAACCCCCTTGGACCTCTGGATGTCTTCTAACCCCCTGGACTTCTGGATGTCTTCTAACTCCTTGGACTTCTGAATGTCTTCTAACCCCCTGGACCTCTGGATGGGTCCTAACCCCCTGGACTTCTGGATGGGTTCTAACCCCCTTGGACTTCTGGATGGTCTTCTAACCCCCTGGACTTCTGGATGGCTTCTAACCCCCTGGACTTCTGGATGGGTATTAACCCCCTGGACTTCTGGATGGGTATTAACCCCCTGGACTTCTGGATGGGTCCTAACCCCTTGGACTTCTGGATGTCTTCTAACCCCCTGGACTTCTGGATGGGTCCTAACCCCCTGGACTTCTGGATGGGTTCTAACCCCCTGGACTTCTGGATGGGTCCTAACCCCTTGGACTTCTGGATGTCTTCTAACCCCCTGGACTTTTGGATGTCTTCTAACCCCCTGGACTTCTGGATAACTTCTAACCCCCTGGACTTCTGTTTGGCTTCTAACCCCCTGGACTTCTGGATGGCTTCTAACCCCCTTGGACTTTTGAATGTATTCTAACCCCCTGGACTTCTGGATGTCTTCTAACCCCCTGGACTTCTGGATGGCTTCTAACTCCCTGGACTTCTGGATGGGTTCTAACCCCCTTGGACTTCTGGATGTCTTTTAACCCCCTGGACCTCTGGATGAGTCCTAACCCCCTTGGACTTCTGGATGTCTTCTAACCACCTGGACTTCTGGATGGGTCCTAACCCCCTTGGACTTCTGGATGGGTCCTAACCCCCTGGACGTCATCTAACCCCCTGGACTTCTGGATGGGTCCTAACCCCCTGGACTGGATGGGTCCTAACCCCCTGGACTTCTGGATGGGTCCTAACCCCCTTGGACTTCTGGATGTCTTCTAACCCCCTGGACTTCTGGATGGGTCCTAACCCCCTGGACTTCTGGATGGGTCCTAACCCCCTGGACTTCTGGACGGGTTCTAACCCCCTTGGACTTCTGGATGTCTTCTAACCCCCTGGACTTCTGGATGGGTCCTAAACACATTGGACTTCTGGATGTCTTCTCACCCCCTGGACTTCTGGATGGGTCCTAAACCCCTGGACTTCTGGATGTCTTCTAACCCCCTTGGACTTTTGAATGTCTTCTAACCCCCTGGACTTCTGGATGTCTTCTAACCCCCTGGACTTCTGGATGGGTTCTAACCCCCTTGGACCTCTGGATGTCTTCTAACCCCCTGGACTTCTGGATGTCTTCTAACTCCTTGGACTTCTGAATGTCTTCTAACCCCCTGGACCTCTGGATGGGTCCTAACCCCCTGGACTTCTGGATGGGTTCTAACCCCCTTGGACTTCTGGATGTCTTCTAACCCCCTGGACTTCTGGATGGCTTCTAACCCCCTGGACTTCTGGATGGGTATTAACCCCCTGGACTTCTGGATGGGTATTAACCCCCTGGACTTCTGGATGGGTCCTAACCCCTTGGACTTCTGGATGTCTTCTAACCCCCTGGACTTCTGGATGGGTCCTAACCCCCTGGACTTCTGGATGGGTTCTAACCCCCTTGGACTTTTGGATGTCTTCTACCCCCCTGGACTTCTGGATAACTTCTAACCCCCTGGACTTCTGGTTGGCTTCTAACCCCCTGGACTTCTGGATGGCTTCTAACCCCCTTGGACTTTTGAATGTCTTCTAACCCCCTGGACTTCTGGATGTCTTCTAACCCCCTGGACTTCTGGATGGCTTCTAACTCCCTGGACTTCTGGATGGGTTCTAACCCCCTTGGACTTCTGGATGTCTTTTAACCCCCTGGACCTCTGGATGAGTCCTAACCCCCTTGGACTTCTGGATGTCTTCTAACCACCTGGACTTCTGGATGGGTCCTAACCCCCTTGGACTTCTGGATGGGTCCTAACCCCCTGGATGTCATCTAACCCCCTGGACTTCTGGATGGGTCCTAACCCCCTGGACTGGATGGGTCCTAACCCCCTGGACTTCTGGATGGGTCCTAACCCCCTTGGACTTCTGGATGTCTTCTAACCCCCTGGACTTCTGGATGGGTCCTAACCCCCTGGACTTCTGGATGGGTCCTAACCCCCTGGACTTCTGGATGTCTTCTAATCCCCTGGACTTCTGGACTCTTCCCTCTACACCTGCTGTACTGGCTGGCTGGTTGGTTGACTGGCCCCCCTCCTCCTCTAAGGGTTATTAGCCCTGCTCCCCTAACAAGGCAGACAGAGACACACAGACACACTTGCCTTGCTTGCGTGGAGCTCCATAGGTGCCCACTCATAACGTCTCTTTTTATTGTGTTCAAGTAGAAAAGTTGTTAAGGACTGGATGTTGTGTATAGAGAACACTTCTGGCAAGTCACAATTAAGTTTTTACTCCAGGTTGTCTTCTATTTTCTGCAGTGTTGCAGACTAGCATACGCAACAACTCTGAGAAATCTAATCTAATTGTATTTGTCAAATGCTTGGTAAACAACAAGTGTAGACTAACAGTGAGATGCTTGGTAAACAACAGGTGTAGACTAACAGTGAAATGCTTGGTAAACAACAAGTGTAGACTAACAGTGAAATGCTTGGTAGACACTAACTAGAGACATAACTAGTCTGTTTGGTAACATCGCTAATAGACCAGACACTAACTAGAGGTCAGAGACAGAACTAGTCTGTTTGGTAACATCGCTAATAGACCAGACACTAACTAGAGGTAAGAGACAGAACTAGTCTGTTTGGTAACATCGCTAATAATTGTTCCTTTAAGTCGCTCTGGATAAGAGCGTCTGCTAAATGACTAAAATGTAAAATCTAATGTAAACAACAAGTGTAGACTAACAGTGAGATGCTTGGTAAACAACAGGTGTAGACTAACACTGAGATGCTTGGTAAACAACAGGTGTAGACTAACACTGAGATGCTTGGTAAACAACAGGTGTAGACTAACACTGAGATGCTTGGTAAACAACAGGTGTAGACTAACACTGAGATGCTTGGTAAACAACAGGTGTAGACTAACACTGAGATGCTTGGTAAACAACAGGTGTAGACTAACACTGAGATGCTTGGTAAACAACAGGTGTAGACTAACACTGAGATGCTTGGTAAACAACAGGTGTAGACTAACACTGAGATGCTTGGTAAACAACAGGTGTAGACTAACACTGAGATGCTTGGTAAACAACAGGTGTAGACTAACACTGAGATGCTTGGTAAACAACAGGTGTAGACTAACAGTGAGATGATTACAGGCCCTTTCCAACCATGCAGAGAGAAAGTAAATAGAGAAGTAGAGTAAACCCTGAAAAATGTGTCTTACCTGGTCGGAAAACAGTGACGAACACAACCAACACACAGCGCCCTTCTACGGGCATGTGGGGGGAGGGTTCTTGAAATGTAACATCCAATCAAAATGTAGCCGTTGGAATCCAGCGCTCCTTTCTAGTCGCTTCGTCTAATCAAAGTTCTCCAGACCTCCAAAGGAGGCATGACAACAAGGTGTGGCTACGCAAGACTAGACTGTAAAATAATGTGTCATTCTGCTCCTGTAGTCAACACTCAGATGAAACAAGGACATACTGGTCAAAAGTAGTGCACTATATAATGAATAGGATGCCATTTGGGAATCAGACATGGTTAGAGTGTTGGTGAGGACGTTGTTCTTAGCAGCTGAGGTCAACAGTCAGTGTTTAAAGATGTTTTCAGCTGGGTGTCACGTGGGACCGTCCCAAAAGATGACAGCACTTTAGAGAGCTCCTAATGCCCGCATGTAATATTTTTGTCTTAATATATTGACTTGTAGTACAGTTTAATATAAAGATCATTTACATGTTGTGGCATTATTGGACACAAGCTAAAAATGTATTCAAGCCTAACACGCGGTATTCACAGAAGGCCAAATCGACTAGCAAACAAACAGCAAGTCCTCCTGAATCCCCCCACCAAGACATGGATAAACACGTAAGCCCGGAGAAATCGGTAAATCTGAAGGATCTATTTGAGCAAATGGGAAAGATGAGCACAATTCTGTTGGATGTTGCATCTGATGTCTCCACGATAAAAACAACAACTACCGAGCTAAAGGAAAAGTTGATGCGATACAAGAGGATGGAGGGGGCAGAGGGACAGATTTCGACAGTGGAGGATGCCATCTCCCGTCTGGAGAAGGGTAATGAGAATCACCAGAAAAGGCTGGACATATTGTGGAATCATGTGGAAGAACTTGAGAACAGAAGTAGGAGAAATAAGGTGGGATTATCTGAAAGAGGGAAGTGAGGCTGGCGGTGGACTAATCTCGTGTGTGCAGAAAATAATCTCAGAAGGATTTGGATTTGATGAGAGGCACGAATTCTAAATTAAATTGAACGAAGCCATCACAGCTTAACCTTAGCCTGTTCAGTGGGAAGAACGTCAGGCACACACTGGCATTCCCAGCGACCTGCGACCTGCGACCTGCGACCCTGCTCTTCACTAGGAAGGGAAAGAAAACGATTAAAGGACAAGGTGGAGGCAGAGAGATTCTTGCTAGAGCGAGAGGGTGTTTAGCCTAGATAAAGAAGACGAGACAAGGTCAAATACAAGTTGAACTGTATAACGTTTACTATACAAATGAAGGTAGCCTGTGTGTTTGAACTGTATAACGTTTACTATGCAAATGAAGGTAGCCTGTGTGTTTTGAACTGTATAACGTTTACTATACAAATGAAGGTAGCCTGTGTGTTTGAACTGTATAACGTTTACTATACAAATGAAGGTAGCCTGTGTGTTTGAACTGTATAACGTTTACTATACAAATGAAGGTAGCCTGTGTGTTTGAACTGTATAACGTTTACTATGCAAATGAAGGTAGCCTGTGTGTTTGAACTGTATAACGTTTACTATGCAAATGAAGGTAGCCTGTGTGTTTGAACTGTATAACGTTTACTATACAAATGAAGGTAGCCTGTGTGTTTTGAACTGTATAACGTTTACTATACAAATGAAGGTAGCCTGTGTGTTTGAACTGTATAAAGTTTACTATGCAAATGAAGGTAGCCTGTGTGTTTGAACTGTATAACGTTTACTATGCAAATGAAGGTAGCCTGTGTGTTTGAACTGTATAACGTTTACTATGCAAATGAAGGTAGCCTGTGTGTTTGAACTGTATAACGTTTACTATGCAAATGAAGGTAGCCTGTGTGTTTGAACTGTATAACGTTTACTATGCAAATGAAGGTAGCCTGTGTGTTTGAACTGTATAACGTTTACTATGCAAATGAAGGTAGCCTGTGTGTTTGAACTGTATAACGTTTACTATGCAAATGAAGGTAGCCTGTGTGTTTGAACTGTATAACGTTTACTATGCAAATGAAGGTAGCCTGTATGTTTGAACTGTATAACGTTTACTATACAAATGAAGGTAGCCTGTGTGTTTTGAACTGTATAACGTTTACTATACAAATGAAGGTAGCCTGTGTGTTTGAACTGTATAACGTTTACTATACAAATGAAGGTAGCCTGCGTGTTTGAACTGTATAACGTTTACTATGCAAATGAAGGTAGCCTGTGTGTTTGAACTGTATAATGTTTACTATACAAATGAAGGTAGCCTGTGTGTTTGAACTGTATAACGTTTACTATACAAATGAAGGTAGCCTGTGTGTTTGAACTGTATAATGTTTACTATACAAAGGAAGGTAGCCTGTGTGTTTGAACTGTATAACGTTTACTATACAAATGAAGGTAGCCTGTGTGTTTGAACTGTATAACGTTTACTATACAAATGAAGGTAGCCTGTGTGTTTTGAACTGTATAACGTTTACTATACAAATGAAGGTAGCCTGTGTGTTTGAACTGTATAACGTTTACTATACAAATGAAGGTAGCCTGCGTGTTTGAACTGTATAACGTTTACTATGCAAATGAAGGTAGCCTGTGTGTTTGAACTGTATAACGTTTACTATACAAATGAAGGTAGCCTGTGTGTTTGAACTGTATAACGTTTACTATGCAAATGAAGGTAGCCTGTGTGTTTGAACTGTATAACGTTTACTATACAAATGAAGGTAGCCTGTGTGTTTGAACTGTATAACGTTTACTATACAAATGAAGGTAGGCTGTGTGTTTGAACTGTATAACGTTTACTATGCAAAGGAAGGTAGCCTGTGTGTTTGAACTGTATAACGTTTACTATGCAAATGAAGGTAGCCTGTGTGTTTGAACTGTATAAAGTTTACTATGCAAATGAAGGTAGCCTGTGTGTTTGAACTGTATAACTTTACTATGCAAATGAAGGTAGCCTGTGTGTTTGAACTGTATAACGTTTACTATGCAAATGAAGGTAGCCTGTGTGTTTGAACTGTATAACGTTTACTATGCAAATGAAGGTAGCCTGTGTGTTTGAGCTGTATAACGTTTACTATGCAAATGAAGGTAGCCTGTGTGTTTGAACTGTATAACGTTTACTATACAAATGAAGGTAGCCTGTGTGTTTGAACTGTATAACGTTTACTATACAAATGAAGGTAGCCTGTGTGTTTGAACTGTATAACGTTTACTATGCAAATGAAGGTAGCCTGTGTGTTTGAACTGTATAACGTTTACTATGCAAATGAAGGTAGCCTGTGTGTTTGAACTGTATAACGTTTACTATGCAAATGAAGGTAGCCTGTGTGTTTGAACTGTATAACGTTTACTATGCAAATGAAGGTAGCCTGTGTGTTTGCGGGACTCTGGGGGGTATTGTGAGTTTAGGCTTTCAAGCGCCTCACAGACCATAATGAAGTTTGAGTTGAGAGGTTCTCTTCTGCAGCATCAAAGACAGTTCTGTGATGATTGACTCATCGAGAAGCAACCTTACGTTCCTAGTTGCTTTGTTTTATTTTAGGATTTATTTGACGTTTATTTACACTGTTTTATTGTACAGCAAGAGCATATATTGTGACATTTTATATAATGATGTTCATTAGAGTTGTCACATGTTAAATGGGACACTTCACGCTCACAGGCTGTAACTACTCAGAGCAAATATGGCTAATGGTTATGTCAACATCATCTGTTGGAACATAAATGGTTGTGGTAACCAAGTGAAGAGGAAAAAGATTTGGACATATTTAAAATCAAAACAGTCGGATATTGTGTTCATACAGGAATCACATTTAACAGATACAGAGGCACTGACATTTCGAGGAGGCTGGGTTGCAGAAGTTTATCATAGCTCATTTAATTCCAAACAAAATGGGGTGCTTATTCTGATAAGCTAGACACTTCGTTTTGTAATGTTGAAGCAACACTCTGATGAGTTTGTCAGGCTTATCTGCATTGAGGCCTTACAGACATATGGAGAATACTCCGTCCTAATGATAGAGAATATACTTTTTTCTCCCACTGTCATAAGACATACTCCATAATAGATTTATTTGTACAAATTAACATTTGAAATGGCTAAATTGGCGAAGCATTGGGGTAAAGGGGATGCTGGCTTGGATTGGATAGTAATACAACGGGAACTAAGTTATCCTTTAACCCCTGTTGATACTCTGCCACATAGTCTTACAGGGGAGAGGTCTGTTGATACTCTGTCACATAGTCTTACAGGGGAGAGGTCTGTTGATACTCTGCCACATAGTCTTACAGGGGAGAGGTCTGTTGATACTCTGTCACATAGTCTTACAGGGGAGAGGTCTGTTGATACTCTGCCACATAGTCTTACAGGGGAGAGGTCTGTTGATACTCTGTCACATAGTCTTACAGGGGAGAGGTCTGTTGATACTCTGTCACATAGTCTTACAGGGGAGAGGTCTGTTGATACTCTGCCACATAGTCTTACAGGGGAGAGGTCTGTTGATACTCTGCCACATAGTCTTACAGGGGAGAGGTCTGTTGATACTCTGTCACATAGGGGAGAGGTCTGTTGATACTCTGCCACATAGTCTTACAGGGGAGAGGTCTGTTGATACTCTGTCACATAGTCTTACAGGGGAGAGGTCTGTTGATACTCTGCCACATAGTCTTACAGGGGAGAGGTCTGTTGATACTCTGTCACATAGTCTTACAGGGGAGAGGTATGTTGATACTCTGTCACATAGTCTTACAGGGGAGAGGTCTGTTGATACTCTGCCACATAGTCTTACAGGGGAGAGGTCTGTTGATACTCTGTCACATAGGGGAGAGGTCTGTTGATACTCTGCCACATAGTCTTACAGGGGAGAGGTCTGTTGATACTCTGTCACATAGTCTTACAGGGGAGAGGTCTGTTGATACTCTGCCACATAGTCTTACAGGGGAGAGGTCTGTTGATACTCTGTCACATAGTCTTACAGGGGAGAGGTCTGTTGATACTCTGCCACATAGTCTTACAGGGGAGAGGTATGTTGATACTCTGTCACATAGTCTTACAGGGGAGAGGTCTGTTGATACTCTGCCACATAGTCTTACAGGGGAGAGGTCTGTTGATACTCTGTCACATAGTCTTACAGGGAAGAGGTCTGTTGATACTCTGCCACATAGTCTTACAGGGGAGAGGTATGTTGATACTCTGTCACATAGTCTTACAGGGGAGAGGTCTGTTGATACTCTGCCACATAGTCTTACAGGGGAGAGGTCTGTTGATACTCTGTCACATAGTCTTACAGGGGAGAGGTCTGTTGATACTCTGCCACATAGTCTTACAGGGGAGAGGTCTGTTGATACTCTGTCACATAGTCCTTACAGGGGAGAGGTCTGTTGATACTCTGTCACATAGTCTTACAGGGGAGAGGTCTGTTGATACTCTGTCACATAGTCTTACAGGGGAGAGGTCTGTTGATACTCTGCCACATAGTCTTACAGGGGAGAGGTCTGTTGATACTCTGCCACATAGTCTTACAGGGGAGAGGTCTGTTGATACTCTGCCACATAGTCTTACAGGGGAGAGGTCTGTTGATACTCTGCCACATAGTCTTACAGGGGAGAGGTCTGTTCAAACTCCCAACCCAATTTTGCTACACTCAAAAGAGGTGTGGAGAACAGTACACAAGATATGTGGAATTTCACATCTAAAACAAGGATACTCATCATTGTGGCACAATCCTAGGCTACGGATAGGAAAGAAGTATGTGTACTGGAAACAGTGGCTAATGAAAGGAATTCATACTATAGGTGATCTGTACAATGAAGATGTTTTAATGTCATATTCAGATTTGTTTTTGTTTTTTAATGATGTGGGACACAAGGAACATTTCTGGAAATATTTGCAATTGAGAGAATGTTTGTTAACCGGCTGTCAGCAACATCCAGGAAAAAACCCAATAGCTGAGCATTTTGAATTACCCAAACATAAATCAGCCGTTTGTTACTCAATATTTAGTCACCTGCAGAATAAAGACTGTAAAAACCTCAGAACAATATGGATGATACCAGGTTGAAGATCTTGTCCAGCTCAGAAAGGAACATAAGGGAAGCCGGGGGGATACTTACTCAATATAAGTTACTACATAGGTTTTATTGGACCCCAACAAGGCTTCATAAGATGGGGCTGACCAACAATTCTCTGTGTTGGAAATGCCAAAAAGACACTGGGACATTTTTACACACAATATGGGAATGTACATTAGTGCTACCTTTCTGGAAGGATGTTTTGAAATATCTGGAGGAATGGTTGGAGTTAACAATTCCAGTTTCACTGAGAATATGTCTCTTGGGCGATAGAACAGAGTTACCTAACGTAACAAATGATGAATTTGCACTGATCACTGTTGGTATCGTTACAGCAGCTAGAGTAATCCTTAGAATTTGGAAGGGTCATGCCACTCCTACTCTGAAACAGTGGGTAGAATCAATGTTGGAGGTAGCATCTGATGAACAAGTGCATGCTAGGATCAATTCTAGAAGCTGGACGTGTTTTATTTGTCATGTTGTTGACTGAGAGGTGATGACTATTGCCATTTAGTTCTGTATTGTAGCTTGTGAGATACTATTTGACTGTGTATGGGTGCTATGTTGGAGGATATGTCTGGATGTCATGCTCAATGTTTTTATGCTGTATTTTTTGTTTATTTGTTTGTTGAAAAAAAAAATATATAAATACAACTTTAATAACAAACAAACAAAATAATAATAATGTTTTCAGCTGTATTATATTGTTCCCCAGTGCCAGGTTACTGTAAGGCTGGAGAGACACAGTAGAGCCATCAGGATCCATCAGAGCCATAATGGCCGTCAGTAGCCTGTAGAGAATGCAAACAAACATTCATATCTATGAAACTGTCTGTCAGCAGAACACAGCCCTAGCACCATACACACATCCCAGTTACACACACACACACACACCCCAATACACACATCTGAGTCACAGACCTAGCGCCATCCACACTCCACACACACACACACCCACACACACACACACTCTCCCCATACACCCACCCCAGTTAGGGTGTTATTGTGATCTATGTCAACAGCCTTCATCTGGGAGGCTCTCAGCCATGTTATTGGGCACACCCTACTATGTGTCTGTCTTTACAGTAATATCTATTAGCATTGATGATAGTGGTAAACACTACCCGACTGTTGTTTGGTTCGGAGTATATAGCAGAGGCGTATACTGCATACCGGGTTTGAGAAGTTAGCGAGGTAACTTTGGAGTTCAACTCGTGATAACTGGTCATACGAATGTCTGAGCCACGGGTTGAGGACCAATGAAATTAGATTCCCTCCCTCTCAAAAAGATTGCATCCCCTTCATTTGAGGAAGGCGACTGACTAAATATTTTATTAATCAAATGTTTTTTGGTGTGTTTAAAAATAGTAACATTTTAAAATACCTATCCCATTATTTAGTAATGGCAGAATGCATTTGAAACGTCACGCGCAGTAAAACTTCTGTATGACTTAATGAAATTATTTTATTGATAGGAGTGGGTAACAAAGGTGGTTGTGCGTTAATAAGCACATCAAAGACGGCATTAATGATAAAGTAATACAATAAAGACAGCACTGACTCTCCCATGGGTTGATGTTTCAGCATTGTCTCAATGAAGAGTTCAGTGTTTGACTAGCCACGTGCGACATGCACGCGCAGTTACAAGCCTGCTAGAGTTAGCGACGGGCGGGCGGGCGGGCAATATCCACCGTCGTAGAACGGATGAAGCCTGACCTGGAATGAAGCTGGCTAGCTTTAGAAAACTGGTAGGATACCCCTCTGGTCGCCAGGACCAGGGTTTATCCATCTAATGCATCTTCACAGTACTAGAGATCATGGAGGAGGAGTTATATAAATTACACCCTTTTCCTAATGTGCCCTGGTCTAAAGTAGTGCACTATAAAGGGAATAGGGTGTTATTTGGGACGCACTTTGTATCTATACAGCCCTGCTCTGGTGGAGAGAAGTCACTTACAGTGGCGTGGCGTGGCCCCATCCAGGAGCCCACACAGCCAAGCCTTATTACCCAGCCACAGTGTGGTCTACAGTGGGCTAGGAGATCAACCCACAGGCATGAGGTTATGGTTCCTCTTGGGGAGGGAGGGAGAGAGGGATGGAGGGGAGAGAGAGAGTGAACGAGGTGAGAGCGGGGAGAGAGTGAGAGCTTGGCCTAATCTTGGCCTCATGTTCTCTGTATCCTCCTCATAGTGAGAGGTTCAGGAACATCCATCTCCATCACTGGAGCTCCTCAACATCTGGTGGCCTACTGACTCATGGCTGTTATCTATGGACTCTGTTATTCACCCAGCACAGCAGAAGTCCCCTACAGTTCCCCTATAGTTACTCAACATTAACCTAGAACAGTCCTCTACAGTTCCCCTATGGTAGCTAGGACAACATGGTCCTGGACACAGTGTTACTACGTAGCTAGGACAACATGGTCCTGGACACAGTGTTACTACGTAGCTAGGACAACATGGTCCTGGACACAGTGTTACTATGTAGCTAGGACAACATGGTCCTGGACACAGTGTTACTATGTAGCTAGGACAACATGGTCCTGGACACAGTGTTACTATGTAGCTAGGACAACATGGTCCTGGACACAGTGTTACTACGTAGCTAGGACAACATGGTCCTGGACACAGTGTTACTACGTAGCTAGGACAACATGGTCCTGGACACAGTGTTACTATGTAGTTAGGACAACATGGTCCTGGACACAGTGTTACTACGTAGCTAGGACAACATGGTCCTGGACACAGTGTTACTATGTAGCTAGGACAACATGGTCCTGGACACAGTGTTACTATGTAGCTAGGACAACATGGTCCTGGACACAGTGTTACTATGTAGTTAGGACAACATGGTCCTGGACACAGTGTTACTACGTAGCTAGGACAACATGGTCCTGGACACAGTGTTACTATGTAGTTAGGACAACATGGTCCTGGACACAGTGTTACTATGTAGCTAGGACAACATGGTCCTGGACACAGTGTTACTATGTAGCTAGGACAACATGGTCCTGGACACAGTGTTACTACGTAGCTAGGACAACATGGTCCTGGACACAGTGTTACTATGTAGCTAGGACAACATGGTCCTGGACACAGTGTTACTACGTAGTTAGGACAACATGGTCCTGGACACAGTGTTACTATGTAGCTAGGACAACATGGTCCTGGACACAGTGTTACTATGTAGCTAGGTCAACATGGTCCTGGACACAGTGTTACTATGTAGCTAGGACAACATGGCCTCTCCACTCACAGGTTAAACTGGAGCTAGTACCCACAGGACACTGTTAAACTGGAACTAATTACTAAATTTTATTAGCACTGTTCACAGATAGAGATGGAGGCTAGGCTAGTGCTCTGTTCACAGAGAGAGATGGAGACTAGCACTCTGTTCACAGAGAGAGATGGAGGCTAACACTCTGTTCACAGAGAGAGATGGAGGCTAGGCTAACACTCTGTTCACAGAGAGAGATGGAGGCTAGGGTAGCGCTCTGTTCACAGATAGAGATGGAGGCTAGACTAACACTCTGTTCACAGATAGAGATGGAGGCTAGGCTAACACTCTGTTCACAGATAGAGATGGAGGCTAGACTAACACTCTGTTCACAGAGAGAGATGGAGGCTAGGCTAACACTCTGTTCACAGAGAGAGATGGAGGCTAGGCTAACACTCTGTTCACAGATAGAGATGGAGGCTAGGCTAGCACTCTGTTCACAGAGAGAGATGGAGGCTAGGCTAGCACTCTGTTCACATAGAGAGATGGAGGCTAACACTCTGTTCACAGAGAGAGATGGAGGCTAGGCTAACACTCTGTTCACAGAGAGAGATTTAGACTAGGCTAACACTCTGTTCACAGAGAGATGGAGGCTAGGCTAACACTCTGTTCACAGAGAGAGATGGAGGCTAGGCTAACACTCTGTTCACAGAGAGAGATGGAGGCTAGGCTAACACTCTGTTCACAGATAGAGATGGAGGCTAGCGCTATGTGCCAAGCTGTAGAACCGCCCGGTGGGTTTGAATGGGGTGTGTTAGGGGTGGAGGGTAGGGTGGGTAGGGAGAAGAGTGTTGTGAGGGGCTACTAGCTAGCAAGGTGTCCTGTGTGGTGTAAACCAATCAGCCTGTAGAACAGAACTGGATACACCACAACCACATCGCCACAGAGAGCACTCAGCACCCCACATGGGGATATAGCGTTACCCCACCACACCGCCATACCCCATTCACCCACCCCACCCTCAGTCCGGATACACCGTTATCCCACCACACCGCCATACCCCATTCACCCACCCCACCCTCAGTCCGGATACACCGTTATCCCACCACACCGCCATACCCCATTCACCCACCCCACCCTCAGTCCGGATACACCGTTATCCCACCACACCGCCATACCCCATTTACCCACCCCACCCTCAGTCCGGATACACTGTTATCCCACCACACCACCATACCCCATTCACCCACCCCACCCTCAGTCCGGATACACTGTTATCCCACCACACCACCATACCCCATTCACCCACCCCACCCTCAGTCCGGATACACTGTTATCCCACCACACCACCATACCCCATTCACCCACCCCACCCTCAGTCCGGATACACCGTTATCCCACCACACCACCATACCCCATTCACCCACCCCACCCTCAGTCCGGATACACCGTTATCCCACCACACCACCATACCCCATTCACCCACCCCACCCTCAGTCCGGATACACTGTTATCCCACCACACCACCATACCCCATTCACCCACCCCACCCTCAGTCCGGATACACTGTTATCCCACCACACCACCATACCCCATTCACCCACCCCACCCTCAGTCCGGATACACCGTTATCCCACCACACCGCCATACCCCATTCACCCACCCCACCCTCAGTCCGGATACACCGTTATCCCACCACACCACCACCCCCACAACCCCCCCACCATCAGTCTGGATACACCGTTATCTCACCCCCCCCCCCCCTCTCACACACACACACACACACACACACACACACACACCGCCGCAGGGCTGAAACAGAAGACCCGGAGAGAGCCAAAGCCCCTCGGAACTCCCCAGGCTCATCAGAGGTTCCGCTGCGTTCTCTTATCGTTATTCTGAGACATTCCACGGCACGCCAGAGGCCTCTCCCTAATCCCTAACGGCATGGTAGTCATTATCAATACGATCCCCTAGCATTACCTCAGCCACATATTGTTGGTAAAGATTATTAGTTAAGAATAAACTGAACCTCCTGAAAGTCTTGAGTTTCATAGAGATTTATCAAGAGAAAATGTTATTCTTGGCTTTGTGGGACACACTTTGAACACATGGCTAGCTGAGAGATACACTGTGTCCTCAGAGCCTGAACACAGGAACATGGTTAATACCTGGGAGTAGGAAGTATCTTGGTTAATAACCATCAGGCTGACAGATAGACCTTGACTATTTTGGGAGAGAAAACACAGATCTGAAAAGATTACCTCATGTCATTATCAATTAGTCAGTTTTAATTGGGTGGCAGGTAGCTTAGTGGTTAAGAGCGTAGTGTCAGTAACCGAAATGTCACTGGTTCTAATCCCCGAGCTGACTAGGTGAAAAATCTTACATTTTAGTCATTTAGCAGACGCTCTTATCCAGAGCGACTTACAGGAGCAATTAGGGTTAAGTGCCTTGCTTAAGGGCACATCGACAGATTTTTCACCTAGTCTGCTCAGGGATTAGAACCAGCGACCTTTCGGTTACTGGCACACGCTCTTACCCACTACGCTACCTGCCGCCTCAACTACCTGAACTTCCTCCTTCTCTGCTTGATCTAGGCTTTGTGACAACGGCTGATGGAAAAAGGCCTTTAGAAATGCATGTGATGGATGGAAGCAGACCTTTGTAGTAAACGTCTGTGTTCTGTGTGTGTTTCTCTGTAGGTGCTGTGTTGCTGGTCAGTGTCCAAGGCATAGCAGTAAACCTGGACCCAGTCTTCAGTACATGGATCCTCCACCAGCCTCAGAAGAGGAGCACCAAACAACAGCAGGAACAGGTAGCTTTAAATAAACACACACACACCACGCACGCATGCACACACACATACATACAGACATACACACACACACGCACGCACACATACACACACACACACACACCACCCCGACCTCTCTCCCTCTCTCTACCTTTTGTAAGTCACCCTGTGTTCCATCCAGCCCCTGTATTTATCTGCCAGAGGTCATGGTTGTGATTCTGGACATTGAATGTTCTGTACCAGGAGCTAGCTACACTGGACAGGCAGGGAGGCTGGTTGGATATTACACAGGTTCAGCCCTATACATACATTCATCTGAATGTATCTTTGGAAAACTTTGAACATTTCTTTTTTCAGTAAGCTCATCTGGTTCATGCCTCCCACAGGGGGGAGAGAGAAGGAAGCACATGTTAGTGATTGACTCAGTGCCAGTGTGAAGGATAACTGTTCCTCATCTAACCTTAGCTAGCTCACACACACACACACACACACACACACACACACACACACACACACACACACACACACACACACACACACACACACACACACACACACACACTCCTGGCTGTCAGGGTTAGAGTGTGAAGGCTGAGCTGCAGGTTTAGCTGAGGCCTTCAGCTGAAGGACAGAGAAGAAGGATGAGCCTTAGTGTTTGGGGTCAGGAGGGAGGGAGAGAGACAGATAGGAATGTTCCCTGGAACATTCTAGAATACAAGAGTGTTTTAGACAGGAGTGTTTTAGACAGGAGTGTTTTAGACAGGAGTGTTTTAGACAGGAGTGTTGTAGACAGGAGTGTTGTAGACAGGAGTGTTGTAGACAGGAGTGTTGAAGACAGGAGTGTTGTAGACAGGAGTGTTGTAGACAGGAGTGTTGTAGACAGGAGTGTTGTAGACAGGAGTGTTGTAGACAGGAGTGTTGAAGACAGGAGTGTTGTAGACAGGAGTGTTGTAGACAGGAGTGTTGTAGACAGGAGTGTTGTAGACAGGAGTGTTGAAGACAGGAGTGTTGTAGACAGGAGTGTTGTAGACAGGAGTGTTGAAGACAGGAGTGTTGTAGACAGGAGTGTTGTAGACAGGAGTGTTGAAGACAGGAGTGTTGAAGACAGGAGTGTTGTAGACAGGAGTGTTGAAGACAGGAGTGTTGTAGACAGGAGTGTTGTAGACAGGAGTGTTGAAGACAGGAGTGTTGAAGACAGGAGTGTTGTAGACAGGAGTGTTGTAGACAGGAGTGTTGTAGACAGGAGTGTTGTAGACAGGAGTGTTGTAGACAGGAGTGTTGTAGACAGGAGTGTTGTAGACAGGAGTGTTGTAGACAGGAGTGTTGAAGACAGGAGTGTTGAAGACAGGAGTGTTGTAGACAGGAGTGTTGTAGACAGGAGTGTTGTAGACAGGAGTGTTGTAGACAGGAGTGTTGTAGACAGGAGTGTTGTAGACAGGAGTGTTGTAGACAGGAGTGTTGTAGACAGGAGTGTTGTAGACAGGAGTGTTGTATGTTGTTGTATGTTGTAGACAGGAGTGTTGTAGACAGGAATGTTGTAGACAGGAGTGTTGTAGACAGGAGTGTTGTAGACAGGAGTGTTGTAGACCTCTCTTTGTGTATTGCAGAAGTAGCTGACATGTCGTCACTCATCAGGAATGCCTGGTGGTAATATATTCAGGTACTTAGTTTCAGGAGCAATAGAAAACTTTGGACAAACACAGATTATTTGATATAGTGGAAAAGTAGAAGTTAATATTTACATGTCTCAAAAATATTTGTCAGTTTTCAGATCAAAGGATCTGAATGCGTGTGTGTGTGTGTGTTGTGTGTGTTTGTGTTTGTGTGGGCCCCTGGCCCCTGGCTCCTGACAGATGTCATACTGTAGCTAGCTGCTGCTGCAGTGTGCCAGTGGTGTTTCCAGACCCCCCCCCCCACACACACACACAGGTCCAGGGCCGAGCAGAACGGCCGTGAGCTGCTGTCTGCCAGCTCTGTGTGAGGCCGCTCTACACAAACAGTCACCCGTCACTGACCCCTGGCCCCGAGCCTTCAGCCCCCACCTCAGCCCCTGTGTTGCTCTTGGACCCTGTTGGAGCCTCTTTCCCTGCAGCCTTGTAGCCAGCCCAGCATTGCTCTCTCCTCTCCTCCCCTCCCCCCTTCTCTCCCTCCCCTCCTCTCCCCTCTCCTCTCCACTCCACTCCTCTCCTATCCTCCCCTCCAGGCCTGGTTTTCCCTGCTCTTATGTTTCTCAGATTAACCTTCATCTTTTAATTATTGGAGATGACTGAAGTTAATGTCCATGACAGGCAGTCATGTCCGGTTGTCTCTGAGAACCAGAGAGGACTTACACTGTATATACAGCAGTATGTGGCCACCCCTTCAATTGAGTGGAGTTGGCTTTTTCAGCCACACCCGTTGCTGACAGGTGTATAAAATTGAGCACACAGCCATGCAATCTCCATAGACAAACATTGGCAGTAGAATGGCCTTACTGATGAGCTCAGTGACTTTCAACGTGGCACTGTCATAGGATGCCACCTTTCCAACAAGTCAGTTCGTCAAATTTGTGCCCTGCTAGAGCTGCCCCGGTCAACTGTAAGTGATGTTATTGTGAAGTGGAAACGGCTAGGAGCAACAACGGCTCAGCCGCGAAGTGGTAGGCCACACAAGCTCACAGAACGGGACCGCTGAGTGCTGAAGTGCGTAGCGGGTAAAAATTGTCTGTCCTCGGTTGCAACACTCACTACCGAGTTCCAAACTGCCTCTGGAAGCAACGTCAACACAATAACTGTTTGTCGGGAGCTTCATGAAATGGGTTTCCATGGCCGAGCAGCCGCACACAAGCCTAAGATCACCATGCGCAATGCCAAGTGTCGGCTGGAGTGGTGTAAAGCTCGCCACCATTGGACTCTGGAGCAGTGGAAACGCGTTCTCTGGAGTGATGAATCATGCTTCACCATCTGGCAGTTCGACAGACAAATCTGAGTTTGGCGGATGCCAGGAGAACGCTACCTGCCCCAATGCATAGCACCAACTGTAAAGTTTGGTGGAGGAGGAATAGTGGTCTGGGGCTGTTTTTCATGGTCCGGGCTAGGCCCCTTAGTTCTAATGAAGGGAAATCTTAACGCTACAGCATACAGTGACATTCTGGACGATTCTGTGCTTCCAACTTTGTGGCAACAGTTTAGGGAAGGCCCTTTCCTGTTTCAGCATGACAATGCCCCTGTGCACAAAGCGAGGTCCATACAGAAATTGTTTGTCAAGATCGGTGTGGAAGAACTTGACTGGCCTGCACAGAGCTCTGACCTCAACCCCATCGAACACCTTTGGGATGAATTGGAACGCCGACTGCGAGCCAGGCCTAATCGCCCAACATCAGTGCCCGACCTCACCAATGCTGTTGTTGCTGAATGGAAGCAAGTCCCCGCAGCAATGTTCCAACATCTAGTGGAAAGCCTTCCCAGAAGAGTGGAGGCTGTTATAGCAGCAAAGGGGGGACCAATTCCATATTAATGCCCATGATTTTGGAATGAGATGTTGGATGAGCACGTGTCCATATACTTTTGGTCATGTAGTGTATTTTTTCTACACTCTCTGAGAAGCAGCCCTGTGTGACTCAGACTACATGGTTTACAGGTCAGGACTGATAGAGCAGCTGGAGAAATGTTGCTTTAGAAACATCTAACAAGCAGCTGTTACTGGATGGCATCATGCCAGAACACTCAAATCAATTAAATAAATACACTAATAATAATTGTGTCTTAGCTTGGTTCTAGTCAAGTCTCTGGTTTGCTGAGTCACGGTGTGATGTCACGGTGTGATGTCATTGTGTCATTGCAGGCTGTGGTGGCGGTTCCCATGGCGATGCCCATGTCCAAGCGGAGGGAGGACGAGGTGTCTGTGGGGAGTATGCCGTTTGCCAAGCAGCCGTCCAATCAGGCCTCAGACTACGCCAGCAGCCCCGTCAAGACCAAGACTGTCACAGGTAGGTGCACTCTGTCTCTTGTCTCTCTCTCTCGATCTTCATCTCAATCTCCATCTCTGTTACCTGAGGGGTTTCCCAGGTAGGTACACACACACACACACACACACACACACACAGTGCTGTGTCTCTGTCTCTGTCTCTGTCTCTGGGTCTCTCTGGGTCTCTGGGTCTCTGTCTCTCTGGGTCTCTGTCTCTCTGGGTCTCTGTCTCTCTGGGTCTCTGTCTCCCGGGGTCTCTGTCTCTCGGGGTCTCTGTCTCTCGGGGTCTCTGTCTCTCTGGATCTCTGTCTCTCGGGGTCTCTGTCTCTCTGGGTCTCTGTCTCTCTGGGTCTCTGTCTCTCTAGGTCTCTGTCTCTCGGGGTCTCTGTCTCTCTGGGTCTCTGTCTCTCTAGGTTTAGGCCCGCCACCTGAGTGATCCAGGGTTGTGGATGGTTTACCTCCACTGTGTTTTCCTCTGGTTGTTTTGCATGTTGCCATGTGTCTGTTGCTGTGTGTCTGTCTATACAGTATGTGGGCCCAGAAACTGCTTTACGCCAGTTTTCCACTTACTGGGACCCCCCTCACCGCAAACATTTGCCATTATTTCCTTGGATGACATGCCGGTGCAGAGAAACACAACACACTCCTCCCATTCCCTCCAGTTTTCCAGCCTTGTGCCTTGGGGTCTCTCAGCTGGAAACTCTGAGCTCTGGAAGAGAGGAAGGGATGATGGGAGGAGGGGAGGAGAGGACGGGAGGTGGGGAGGATGGATAGAGCCCCAGACAGGAATGGACTAAATCACATCAGGCCTGGTCCTGAACACACACAGTTGCCTGGGAGTATCTGTTCTGCAGCCTGTTTAAGAGCTGCCTGTGACACAACCCAGGGACTACACACTGTACTGTATTCAGGTTTTCATTTAATACTAACATTTCTAAACTGAATAGCCCACGCTCATGTTTTCACTATTGATATTTAATTGATGTGATTCAATGGAATAACTTGGCTGGCTCCAACAGACAACTGAGTGAGGACAGTGTTTCTGAGTATGGCAACGGGCTACATGTACAAGGGTCCGTATCCACAAAGTGTCTCAGAGTAGAAGTGCTGATCTAGGATCAGTGTGGCCTTTTAGATCATGATGATGATATTGGCAGATCCTAGACCACTGCTCCTACTGTGAGATGATTTGTGGATACAGGCCCTGTCCTACATACACCAGTCAGTCTTCTAAACCATCCTTAATCTCCATCTCAAACACCTGCAGTATTTATCTACAGTATTTATCTACAGTATTTAGGTTTCTACAGTATTTACCTACAGTATTCAGGTTTCTACAGTATTTACCTACAGTATTTAGGTTTCTACAGTATTTACCTACAATATTTACCTACAGTATTTACAGTTGAAGTCGGAAGTTTGCATACAACTTAGCCAAATACATTTAAACTCAGATTTTCACAATTCCTGACATTTAATCCTAGTAAAAAGTCCTGTTTTAGGTCAGTTAGGATCACCACTTTATTTTAAGAATGTGAAATGTCAGAATAATAGTAGAGAGTGATTTATTTCAGCTTTTATTTCTTTCATCACATTCCCAGTGGGTCAGAAGTTTACATACACTCAATTAGTATTTGGTAGCATTGCCTTTAAATTGTTTAACTTGGGTCAAACGTTTCGGGTAGCCTTCCACAAGCTTCCCACAATAAGTTGGGTGAATTTTGGCCCATTCCTCCTGACAGAGCTGGTGTAACTGAGTTAGGTTTGCAGGCCTCCTTGCTCGCACACGCTTTTTCAGTTCTGCCCACACATTTTCTATAGAATTGAGGTCAGGGCTTTGTGATGGCCACTCCAATACCTTGACTTTGTTGTCCTTAAGCCATTTTGCCACAACTTTGGAAGGATGCTTGGGGTCATTGTCCATTTGGAAGACCCATTTGCGACCAAGCTTTAACTTCCTGACTGATGTCTTGAGATGTTGCTTCAATATATCCACATCATTTTCCTTCCTCATGATGCCATCTATTTTGTGAAGTGCACCAGTCCCTCCTGCAGCAAAGCACCCCCACAGCATGATGCTGCCACCCCTGTTCTTCACGGTTGGGATGGTGTTCTTCAGCTTGCAAGCAACCCCCTTTTTTCTCCAAACATAACGATGGTCATTATGGCCAAACAGTTCTATTTTTGTTTCATCAGACCAGAGGACATTTCTCCAAAAAGTACAATCTTTGTCCCCATGTGCAGTTGCAAACCGTAGTCTGGCTTTTTTATGGCGGTTTTGGACCAGTGGCTTCTTCCTTGCTGAGCGGCCTTTCAGGTTATGTCGATATAGGACTCGTTTTACTGTGGATATAGATACATTTGTACCGGTTTCCTCCAGCATCTTCACAAAGACCAAAGTACGTTCATCTCTAGGAGACAGAACGCGTCTCCTTCCTGAGCGGTATGACGGCTGTGCGGTCCCATGGTGTTTATACTTGCATACTATTGTTTGTACAGATGAATGTGGTACCTTCAGGCATTTGGAAATTGCACCCAAGGATGAACCAGATTTGTGGAGGTCTACAATTGTTTTTCTGAGGTCTTGGCTGATTTCTTTAGATTTTCCCATGATGTCAAGCAAAGAGGCACTGAGTTTGAAGGTAGGCCTTGAAACACCTCCAATTGACTCAAATTATGTCTATTAGCCTATCAGAAGCTTCTAATGCCATGACATCATTTTCTGGGATTTTCCAAGCTGTTTAAAGGCACCGTCAACTTAGTGTATGTAAACTTCTGACCCACTGGAATTGTGATACAGTGAATTATAAGTGAAATAATCTGTCTGTAAACAATTGTTGGAAAGATTACTTGTGTCATGCACAAAATAGATGTCCTAACTGACTTGCCAAAAATATAGTTTGTTAACAAGACATTTGTGGAGTGGTTGAAAAACAAGTTTTAATGACTCCAACCTAAGTGTATGTAAACTTCCGACTTCAACTATACCTACAGTATTTACCTACAGTATTTAGGTTTCTACAGTATTTACCTACAGTATTAAGGTTTCTACAGTATTTACCTACAGTATTTAGGTTTCTACAGTATTTACCTACAGTATTTAGGTTTCTACAGTATTTACCTACAGTATTAAGGTTTCTACAGTATTTCCCTACAGTATTTAGGTTTCTACAGTATTTACCTACAGTATTTAGGTTTCTACAGTATTTACCTACAGTATTTAGGTTTCTACAGTATTTACCTAGAGTATTTACCTACAGTATTTAGGTTTCTACAGTGTTTACCTACAGTATTTAGGTTTCTACAGTATTTACCTACAGTATTTAGGTTTCTACAGTATTTACCTACAGTATTTAGGTTTCTACAGTGTTTATGTTTCTACAGTATTTATCTACAGTATTCAGGTTTCTACAGTATTTACCTACAGTATTTAGGTTTCTACAGTGTTTATGTTTCTACAGTATTTACCTACAGTATTTAGGTTTCTACAGTGTTTATGTTTCTACAGTATTTACCTACAGTATTTAGGTTTCTACAGTGTTTATGTTTCTACAGTATTTACCTACAGTATTTAGGTTTCTACAGTGTTTATGTTTCTACAGTGTTTACCTACGGTATTTAGACTTCAGCTCCTCTAAGACGCTTTACGGTTGAACAAAGGCTCTGCCAAAAGATTGCAACACGCAGCATTCATTGGAAATAAGCATGTGTTTTTTTATTCATTGAGTGCCTTAGAAATGTCTTCCCACCAGGAGATTAGATGGGCCCTGCTCTCCTCTCAGTGAAGTCATTTTCTCACTGTAAATACTAGCATGTGTATTTCCCAGTTGAGTGTTTTGATAGGAAAATGCTCCTATGACATGTTCTAGCACTAAACAGTCCATTAGGGATCTTTCCTTAGCTCTTTAAATAGGCTGAAAGCACAGCAGTGAGAAGGTCAGGCAGCGTTTTAATGCAATCTCAGCTAATGTCTTTCCCATTTCGCACTGTCTTTGCTTACTCACATCTACTACAGTATATTCCCTCATTAAAGGGAGGTTGGTATACAGTCGGTAAACAGTCAGTAAACAGGTTGTAGCCAGTCGGTAAACAGTCGGTTAACAGTCAGCCGGGCTCCCAGTGTATACAAACCTCTCTAACAGGCTGCAGTGTGTCAGTAGCACTCACTCAGAACTCCACCTTAGGTCCTGCCAGTTGTCTGTCTGTCCATCAGATTTTTTGTCTTTGGGTCTGACTAAATGTAAACTAGTTTCACAATACACTGCTCATTGAAGAAGAACAAGCTTTGTTGTTCAGTTTAGAAGATGAAGTGGACAGCCATTTGTGTTTGTGTTTGTGTTTGTGTTTGTGTGATACATCCCAAGTGATGTTCCTAGATATGTTTATTTATGATATTTCCTTTCTTTGTATTACCATGCACAGTATAGTACATGATGAGAACGATATGATCGCTTGGTTTTCAGTTTGGTCCATTCCAAATATGTGACCAACCACCTCGATTCAGTCTTACGTAGCAACATTTTAATATATATATATATATTTTTTTTTACATGAGATAAAAGTAGATACTCAGAGCTACAACATGGTATACCATACACTGCAGTTGAGGAACAATGGGAAAGTAATTCTGCTTTGAAAGTTGACCAACTTGTAACCCCACTGTTTTGGTGCACCTACTGGAGAGCTCTTTGTCTACACCCATTCAGCATCGTTCACACCCTTCTAAGCCTTAGCCCCACCCATCTATTTAAGGATTCACATGTGAGGCCATGTGCTAAACAGAGTGAGTAAGTTAGTGTAGTAAACAACCAAAGATTTCAAGACTAAAAGTGGTGAAAGTAGTAGCCTACAATAAGGAAAAACTTCAGGAAAAAATACACTTTATCTAGTCCTTGGCCTATATCCTAATCTGACTTTGGTGCAGGTCATGTTGTTCATCACATTACCGTCTCTGGTAAACACACACTATATCAAATAAAATCAAAGTTTATTTGTCACATGCACAGTATACAGAATGTGTAAACGGTACAGTGAAATGGTTACTTGCATAGTAGCAATATCAAAACCAGAAAGTGTCCAGATAAACATATTTTAGAATGATTAGATAATGCTTACCCAGACAGTCTGTACAGCCTGTTTGGCCCGCGTTGTGTCAAGTCACTCCGGTTCAAACTGACTGTGTGCATCACAGTAGTCCATCACAGCTTTTTCCCACTGATCTTTGTCGATAGCACCTTCTAAACTCAGGGCAGCAATGTTGTTAAGAGCAGTAGCAACACTTTTGCAGTTCTGGCTCCCAGGTGTCTTTTATACAGGTAACGAGCTGAGATTAGGAGCACACTCTTAAAGGGAGTGCTCCTAATCTCAGCTTGTTACCTGTGTAAAAGACACCTGTCCACAGAAGCAATCAATCAATCAGATTCCAAACTCTCCACCAGTGGTCTAAGGCACTGCATCGCAGTGCTAACTGTGCCACTAGAGATCCTGGTTCGAATCCAGGCTCTGTCGCAGCCGGCCGCGACCGGGAGACTCATGGGCGGCGCACAATTGGCCCAACGTCGTCCAGGGTAGGGGAGGGAATGGCCGGCAGGGATGTAGCTCAGTTGATAGAGCATGGCGTTTGCAACGCCAGGGTTATGGGTTCGATTCCCACGGGGGGCCAGTATAAAAAAAAATATGTATTCACTAACTGTAAGTCGCTCTGGATAAGAGCGTCTGCTAAATGACTAAAATGTCAAATGTAAAATGATGGTTGTGAGGTCACCAACCAAGAATTCACAAAATGGGACAAACACACTATTGAGACTGCATGCAGAATTCTGCCAAAATATACTTTGTGTACAACACCAAACCCCAAACAACGCATGCAGAGCAGAATTAGGACTATACCCGCTAATGATCAAAATCCAGAAAAGAGCTGTTAAATTCTACAACCACCTAAAAGGAAGCGATGCCCACACATTCCATCACAAAGCCATCACCTACAGAGAGATGAACCTACAGAAGAGTCCCCTAAGCAAGCTGGTTCTGGGGCTCTGTTCACAAACACAGACAGACCCCACAGAGCCCCAGGACAACAACACATTTAGACCACATAAAAATCTACCAAAAAACAGTTTTAGTTTTTTGCTATCTGGCCCTAAACAGAGAGTACACATAGGCATACCTGGCTCTCAAGAGAAGACAGGCTATGTGCACACTGCTCACAACATGAGGTGGAAACTGAGCTGCTCCTAACCTCCTGCCAAATGTATGACCATATTAGAGACACATATTTCCCTCATATTACACAGACCCACAAATAATTGTTAAACACATCAAACATTGATAAACTCCCATATATATCTGTTAGGTGAAATACCACAGTGTGCAATCATGTTGCCATGAGAAAAGGGCAACCAGTGAAGAACAAACCCCATTGTAAATACAACCCATATTTATCTGCTTATTTATCTTCCCCCACTATTCATACTACAACTATTTGCACATTGATAAAACACTGTACATAGCTGATAATATGTATCTTTTTGTGGGCAATATTTACTGTCAATATCGGTTGATGTTGTTACATTTGTTTCTTCTCACTTTTCTTTGTTTATTTCATTTGCTTTGGCAATGTAAACATTTACATTTACGTCATTTAGCAGACGCTCTTATCCAGAGCGACTTACAAAGAGGTGCATTCACCCTATAGCCAGTGGGATAACCACTTTACAATATCTTATTTTTTTTGTTTATTATTTTATTTTATTTTATTTTATTTTTTTAGGGGGGGGGGGGGGGGGGTTTCAAATGTCTCCGGAAGGTGGTGAGTGACTCCGCTGTCCTGGCGTCGTGAGGGAGCTTGTTCCACCATTGGGGTGCCAGAGCAGCGAACAGCTTTGACTGGGCTGAGCGGGAACTATGCTTCCGCAGAGGAAGGGGAGCCAGCAGGCCAGAGGTGGATGAACGCAATGCCCTCGTTTGGGTGTAGGGACTGATCAGAACCTGAAGGTACAGAGGTGCCGATCCCCTCACAGCTCCATAGGCAAGCACCATGGTCTTGTAACAGATGCAAGCTTCAACTGGAAGCCAGTGGAGTGTGCGGAGGAGCGGGGTGACGTGAGAGAACTTGGGAAGGTTGAACACCATGCCAATAAAGCCCTTTGAATTGGAGGGAGGAGAGGAGAGGAGAGGAGAGAGAGAGAGAGAGAGAGAGAGAGAGAGAGAGAGAGAGAGAGAGAGAGAGAGGGAGAGAGACTGGATCTGAGATGAACAGTATGGTGAAACTGAAGGATCTGAGCTAAGGTTTCTGATCTGTTGACTGGTCTACACAGGGTTGCGTCCCAAATGTCACCCTAATCCCTATGTAGTGTACTACTTTTGACCGGCACCATATGGGGGCAGTATACTATAAAGGGCATAGGGTGCCATTTAGGACGCACCCGGGAATTATGACTTTATCCCTTCATAATGACAGGCTTATTAGTTTATCATGTTTGTCTTGGTGTTTATGCTATGGTGGATAGTTGTTGGACAGAACTGTGGTCTGAAATGTGGTCTGTTAGTTGATTTGAGTCCCGTTTCATCTCTAGCCACTTAGTGGGTCTCTGATGGGTTCTGTTCTGTCTGGATTCATCTGCCATGATCCATGGTTGCGTTTTAGATGGCACCCTATTCCCTATGTAGTGCACTGCTTTTGACCAGGACCCATAGGGAATAGGGTACCATTTGGGAGCCCTCATGTGTTTACTCTGCAATATGATCCATGTGTTTAGTTTGGAGGGAATCAATAGCCCATGATGATGGTGAAGGAGACGTGATTATATACACTATTAATATTTATATTATTATTATTATTATTATATTTGATCTGAGATGAGGAATGGTCCCTCTGATGGCTCAAAATCTCATAATCTCTGACAGCGGAAGTTTCTGTGAAATTGATATATTTGCTTTGAAAATGAATTGCATTGGTGTAAAAACTGAATCTAAATGGTTTGACTTGGTTTCCTTTCTGGACTGGGTACAGAGCAGAGTTACTTTCTGGACTGGGTACAGAGCAGAGTTACTTTCTGGACTGGGTACAGAGCAGTGTTACTTTCTGGACTGGGTACAGAGCAGAGTTACTTTCTGGACTGGGTACAGAACAGAGTTACTTTCTGGACAGGGTACAGAGCAGAGTTACTTTCTGGACTGGGTACAGAGCAGAGTTACTTTCTGGACTGGGTACAGAGCAGAGTTACTTTCTGGACTGGGTACAGAGCAGAGTTACTTTCTGGACTGGGTACAGAGCAGAGTTACTTTCTGGACTGGGTACAGAGCAGAGTTACTTTCTGGACTGGGTACAGAGCAGAGTTACTTTCTGGACTGGGTACAGAGCAGAGTTACTTTCTGGACTGGGTACAGAGCAGAGTTTCTTTCTGGACCGGGTACAGAGCAGAGTAAATGTTTTGTTCTAAATTTTTAATTTGGCATTTCACTCAGAAGCTTCTAATGTGTTTGTTTTAATGTAACTCCATATAAACGCGTGGTCCAGATATATGACATATGACGAGGTTGGTTTTCATTCTGAGGTGATTTGAGGTTATTTCCCCTGGGTTTAGCTGTAATCATGTAGAAGTCTTATTTTTCAGAGTTGGTCGTAGTATGTTTAGAGAGAGAGAGCAGGGAGATTGCCAGGTCTGTTTGCCAGTTAGAGTCAATACCTATGCCTGACCTGCCAGCCGCACGGACGCATTGGAAATAAACAGAGAGGACAGATCTGACTGCTTTAGCTGATGGTTGTGAGGATACCGACTGAGGGAAGTTGTTTGGTTGGACCAATCTCTTTATTGGCTAGGAGAAAGCCTACTATGATACCTGGGCTGTGTTTTGTTTTGCTTTACCTGATCACATGCTTTCCCAGGGTATTGAATAATAATGTTCTCATTGATGTTCTGATTATTTCTTTTTATTCCTGGGAGGTATTGGTTTCGGTCTTAAGGATCACCTCTGAGAGTTTACTGAAGCATACATTAGCCTCATAATGGAAAAAATGATTTTCAAATGTTTTAGTGCGTAGTTCAAAGATCCCTCAAAACAACTGTAATGTTAAGGCTGTCTCCACTTTCAATTTACCATTTCAATCCATGCCTGGTACTTTATGATGTAGAGAGAGAGAGTATGTTGTTTTGTTACACACAGACCCATAGCCACAGTTCTATGGTAATCAGGAGGGACTGAGCGTGGGCTCTGCCAGGGGCCTGGGGATGTGGAGGTCAACTCACACAGACACACACATCTATTTCATTTCCCCAGTAGTAGCTGAAGGCTGGATGATATCATAGGGTAGTGAAGCCTTGCTCCGATCCTCTTCACCACTGGCTGGACTGAGACCAGTGAGACCAGTTAAACATTAACAGTAAGTTGGTTTTATTCTGTTTTTAGTACATGTGACTAAAGGTGTCCACATGCTTCCCAGCCACTTTGTGAAGTTTTTATTCGTTTTGGACTTCGGTGAGGGTTATTCCGGCTGTTCGGGCACACTAGACTTTATCTGGAGGCAAGCCGAGGTTCGGAACCGAAGTCTACACCCCTTCGTCGGTGATTGGCCAACCGTAGGGTTTCTTCAATAAAGCTTTGTTGCCATTCATCATTTTCAGTGAAAAATACTGCACCAAACATCTTAGTCACGCAATTTTACATCTAATTAAGATCTCCTCTGCAAAACCATCAAAATGAATGACAGATTTAATGAGTTATCTTAGATTCATTCTGACTGTTTTGAGGAAGTGTCTACTGGCTACGGCATCTCAACATGGACAAACAGTACTATTGGCAGTTATTTTAAGGGAGTATGGGAGCACACTGGTTCGGTTCTGCTAGCCCAGTTCTGCTAGCCCAGTTCAGCTAGCCCAGTTCTGCTAGCCCAGTTTAGCTAGCCCAGTTCTGCTAGCCCAGTTCAGCTAGACCCAGTTCTGCTAGCCCAGTTCAGCTAGCCCAGTTTAGCTAGCCCAGTTCAGCTAGCCCAGTTCTGCTAGCCCAGTTCTGCTAGCCCAGTTCAGCTAGGCGCCAGCCCAATTGAACCATGCTGACGCCTTAAGAAGCGACTAAGATCACAATTTATAGCACAACAGTGTTTAATAGGTTCCTCTATGTGGCTCTGTGATGTGGGGCTTATGTCATGACTTCTGTGACTGTTAGAGAGGATAGGTAAACTGTAGATATTGTCCTATTTCGCTGTAAGAAGAAGACCAAAGGTTGCTATTGCATAAACAGCACATTATAGATCAAGGTTATTCAAATCTGACCCTACGTGGTCCGGACTACTGCTGGTTTTCTGTTCTACTTGATAATTAATTGCACCCACCTGGTGTCCCAGGTCTAAACCAGTCCCTGATTAGAGAGGAAGAATGAAAAAAAAAAGCAGTGGAACTGGCTTCAAGGTCCAGATTAGAATTTGGAGATTATAGACCACTTTATGCTGACCCAGGTCAGCTCAGGGGAATGTTAGTGTTGTTCCTCAGAAACCCCGTCATAGAAGTATTCATGTTTGTAGTTCTGTCAGCCTGCCATTACTCTTTACTAGAACTGATTATAGATTGATGACTTTGAAAACAACTTGTTTTGCCTCGGTCTCAGTCAGTTTGGTGACCATGTGGCCACGCCCCTTCAATTACCCCACTAATTGGATCCCATAAAGCTAACCACTAAACTAGCCCTAAGTATTTTCTTTATTGTCCTAATGAGAGCAATGTTGGCATCAGGAATGGTTGGGATTGCAGGCCTCCAGAGCTTCTTATTGTTACAGGCCGCGTCCCAAATGGCACCCTATTCCCTTTAGAGTGCACTGCTTCTGACAGCTCTGGTAGTGCACTAGGAAATAGAGTGGCATTTGGGATGATGCCACAGAGTGTCTACTCCAGTGATGACCTCACCGGCTTCCTCCGAGATCCTAAAATTAGCTGCTGGCGCTGGGAGGATGCAAGGATAGAGAATCATGCGCAATTTTAGCTAAGAAACATATACTCTGATCTGGCGCCGTTAGGAAGGTCAACTGGGAGGGAATATTAGCTTTGTTCCTGTTTCTGTCTGTTTGCTGTTGAACTGATGGGATCTGGTGGGATTTAGGATGTGTGTGTTTACTGTGAACCATGGCCCAGAGTAGGGATATGGAGACGGTGTCACTGTTCATGTTAGAGTGCTTTCAGAAGACAACAGAGTCTTGTGGCGGTCACGGTTTGGGACTCAGACAGAACCAGCGCTGCTATTCCCTGTATGACCAGAACCCACTGCATCAGACGAGGGAGGGAGAGAGATGTAACGTCACACTGATGATGCGGTATGAGATGAGAGAGAGGCAGAGAGAAGCAGACCGGCTCTGGTAGTTTGATGGAAGTCAGGCAGTTTTTATTGGCTGCTTTGTTCTAGTACGAGGGATAATGTTTTCACTGTAGAGTTATTTATGTAGTTAACAATTTTTCTCACAAAGTCAATCATTTATCAAGGTAATGATGGTGGATGGAGAAAGAAAACCATAAACGGTAGGGAGGAATAATGAGATAGTTTGGCCTCCGATGAAGAGGGTTATGGGTAGAGAGGTCTGCAGTCTGAGGGGAGAGAGAGAGAGGGTTTATGGGTAGAGAGGTCTGCCAGTTCTGAGGGGGATCGGAGAGAGGGTTTATGGGTAAGAGGGTCTGCAGTCTGAGGGGAGAGAGAGAGGGTTATGGGTAGAGAGGTCTGCAGTCTGAGGGGAGAGAGAGAGGGTTATGGGTAGAGAGGTCTGCAGTCTGAGGGGAGAGAGAGAGGGTTATGGGTAGAGAGGTCTGCAGTCTGAGGGGAGAGAGAGAGGGTTATGGGTAGAGAGGTCTGCAGTCTGAGGGGAGAGGAGAGGGTTATGGGTAGAGAGGTCTGCAGTATGAGGGGAGAGAGAGAGGGTTTGGGAGCGGAGGGTCCAGTATGGGGGAAGAAGGGTTATGGTCGAGAGTCTGCCAGTATGAGGGGAGAGAGGAGGGTTTATGAGGTAGAGAGGTCTGAGTTTATGGGGAAGAGAGGGCTGTTGTGAGGGTATGCAGAGTGAGAGGGCGAGAGAGAGGGTTATGGGTAGAGAGGTCTGCAGTCTGAGGGGAGAGAGAGGGTTTATGGTAGAAGTCGGCAGTCTGGGGAGATGGGTTATGGGTAGAGAGTCTGAGCTGAGGAGAGGTATGAGTCTGGTAAGGAGAGGGATGGTATGAGGGGTAATGGTCGAGGGTAGAGAGGAGGGGAGGTCGGAGGTTAGGGAGAGGGATGGTTAGAGCTGAGGGCAGAGAGGGTAGAGATGAGAGGGTTATGGTAGAGAGGTCTGCAGTCTGAGGGGAGAGAGAGAGGTTAGGTATGGGTCGCAGTCTGAGGAGGTGCAAGGTATGGGTAGAGAGGTCGGAGTCTAGGGTAGAAGGGTAGTTAGAGGTCGCAGTCTTCTGGCGAAGAGAGCAGTGTTAGCCGTCAGGAGGTTCCAGTCAGGGCAATGGTATCGCCATGTCCAGCCAGTTGATCGTCCATGGTTACCATCATGTACCAGTCTGTTAGGGAGATAGAGACAGTGTTCACGAGTTATCAGGGTATGTGTCAGTCAGTTTGCCATCTAGGGTTATGTGTTATCCAGCCATGTTATCAGGTAGATTTCCAGCCATTGGATCCATGCCATGTATCCATCTGTATCCAGTCGATGTTATCTGAGCGACTGGGTTATGGCAAGGTCGCATCTAGGAATGTTGATCAGCATGTTTCCAGCCAGATGTTATGCAGCAGTTACCATCATGGTATCCAGTCAGTTTCCATATGTTATCCATCCATGGTTATCAGACGATGGTATCCTCAGTTCAAGTCAGGTTACATCAGTTATCGAGCATGTATCCAGTCATGGTTCGAGAGGTTCCAGTTATGAGGGGTTATTCAGAGGATCCAGCCATGTTATCCAGCATGTTATCGTAGAGATCCATCCTGTTATCGACCATGGTTACGGTAACATGTTATCCAGTCATGTATCAGCGCATGTAGCGCGGCTAGATCCATCATGTATTCCGTCCAGTATCCTGTATGTACCACCATGTTCAGCCGTCCATGTTATCCAGCCATGTCCTATTCCTACCTCATGTTCATCCAGTTCATGTTATCACCATGTTATCCAGCCATGTTATCCAGCCATGTTATCCAGCATGTTATCCAGCCATCCAGCCATGTTTCCAGCCAGTTATCCATCCATGTTACCAGTCATGTTATCCAGTCCATGACCATGTTATCCAGTCATGTTATCCAGCCATGTTTATAATATAAATTCTATTGCAGACGCTATTTATCCAAATCGACCAGTCATGCGTTCACTACATTGTTTGATCCGCTGTTCCACGCCAGTTACTGCGTTACCAGCGCCTGTTACCAGCTGTACTACAGACCATGTTATCCATCCATGTTATCCAGTCATGTTATCCATCCATGTTATCCAGCCATGTTATCCATCCATGTTATCCATCCATGTTATCCAGTCATGTTATCCAGCCATGTTATCCATCCATGTTATCCAGTCATGTTATCCAGCCATGTTATCCATCCATGTTATCCATCCATGTTATCCATCCATGTTATCCATCCATGTTATCCAGTCATGTTATCCAGCCATGTTATCCAGCCATGTTATCCAGTGTATTTTAGGTAGAGAAGCTGTCCTTCAGTATTACTTGCTCTACTTTTCTTTTTTTAACTCCACTCTGGTGTCGTTGGGAGATATTGTCACGTTGGAGACTGACGCTGAGTGGCACATTTTATGTTAGAGTCATTTAGCCGACACTCTTATCCAGAGCAATTTACAGGAGCAATTAGGGTTAAGTGCCTTGCTCAAGGGCACATCGACATATTTTTCACTTAGTCAGCTCAGGGATTCGAACCAGCGACCTTTCAGTTACTGGCCCAATGCTCTTAACCGTTAGGCTACCTGCCACCCAGTTATAGTTGATATGGGATTAGTAGATGTTGGCTGTAGTCTGGGGTTTAAGGTGGAGGACGGGGAGAGTTCATCAGAATTCATCAGAGAGCTTTCTGTGTTACTAAACCTAGACATCCTGGTTCTCCAGACAGAGAACTCTGTGCTCTCCAGGCTGCAGACTCTTCTGGTGTCTTCAGGGTTTATGAGGCGTCATGGTTCTCTCTGTGTGTTGGGACTCAACACCACACCCTGACTAAACAAAGCCTCCACCACCGTTACGCCACTGTTACCTTGACTGGAGCAACACTTCCTACCGTGGGCAGCCTCCAATCCACAGGCCTCAGTACTGCTGAGAGAGAGATGGAGAGAAAGAGAGAGAGTAAAACAGAGGCATGAAGCCGACCCACCCCAAGCCCTCCACCCTTCCATGCCAGTGAGTCTGCTCTGTCTGTCAGCATGCTTCAACAGCGCTCTAACAAATGAAGTCGGATAAATATTTAAATAAACAGCGACCTGCATCCAAAACAAATACCCCAGTTGGTTATTAAAAAGTTAGTTGCTGCCTCTGCGTGCAGCTGTAACAGAATATACAACACTTCATTTTATTGTAAACCACTTGTAATGGGAAACATACCGGCCAGGACCAGGCAGGCAGGGAGATATGGGGAGAGAGAAGAACTGGGATCCTGTTTTCATAGTCAGAGTTGCAAAATGCCTGTTGCTAAAGGACAGAGGGACACGTTGTGCTTCATGTTATGATCCCTGTAGTGATGTCAAGAATGTTTCTCTATAAAGGCCAATCCACTGGTGGTGTTATGATCTTACTTGTGCTCTGTAGTGATGTCAAGAATGTTTCTCTATAAAGGCCCATCCACTGGTGGTGTTATGATCTTACTGGTGCTCTGTAGTGATGTCAAGAATGTTTCTCTATAAAGGCCCATCCACTGGTGGTGTTATGATCTTACTGGTGCTCTGTAGTGATGTCAAGAATGTTTCTCTATAAAGGCCAATCCACTGGTGGTGTTATGATCTTACTGGTGCTCTGTAGTGATGTCAAGAATGTTTCTCTATAAAGGCCCGTCCACTGGTGGTGTTATGATCTTACTGGTGCTCTGTAGTGATGTCAAGAATGTTTCTCTATAAAGGCCCATCCACTGGTGGTGTTATGATCTTACTGGTGCTCTGTAGTGATGTCAAGAATGTTTCTCTATAAAGGCCCATCCACTGGTGGTGTTATGATCTTACTGGTGCTCTGTAGTGATGTCAAGAATGTTTCTCTATAAAGGCCAATCCACTGGTGGTGTTATGATCTTACTGGTGCTCTGTAGTGATGTCAAGAATGTTTCTCTATAAAGGCCCATCCACTGGTGGTGTTATGATCTTACTGGTGCTCTGTAGTGATGTCAAGAATGTTTCTCTATAAAGGCCCATCCACTGGTGGTGTTATGATCTTACTGGTGCTCTGTGACTATTAGTGGCTCTCTGAAGAATTATTGATGTGGATACTCTACATATATACAAGGCTGTGATGTGGATATTCTACATATATACAAGGCTTGTGTACCTGCTCCATAGATAAGGAATTGTCCTATGTCTCTCTGTTCCATTGGAAATATATATTCCTCTGTCTCACTGTTCCATAGATAAGAAATGTTTCTCTCTCTCTCTCTCTCTCTCTCTCTGCTCTCTCTCTCTCTTCTCTCTCTCTCTCTCGCTCTCTGCTCTCTCTTCTCTCTCTCTCTCTAATCTCTCCTCTCTCTCTCTCTCTCTTCTCTCTCTCTCTTCTCAGAGTCCCGTCCTCTGTCCATCCCTATGAAGGTGATACCTTCCTCTCCAGAGACCTGGACCACCTCAGAGGAACGTATGAAGGAGCTGATCGCTCACGTCTGGGACGCCGTCAAACGACTCACACTACAGGTACCTACGCTTCTCACTACCCTTCCTCTGTCACTACTGTTCCTCTATCACTCCTCCTCTTCCTCCTACCCCCTCCGCCTCTCTCCCTCTCCTCTCCTCCCCCTCCTTCTCTCTCTCTCCTCTCCTCTCCTACCCCTCCTCCTCTCCCTCTCCTCCCCCCTCCTCTGTGGTTGGTTGACTAACTGACTGACTGTATGTTTACTGACTGACCGTCTGTCTGGCTGACTGGCTGGCTGTTCTTATTGTGTGGCTGGCTGTTTGTGTCCTGACAGGACCAGTCAGAGGAGCCCAGACTAACCCACATCAACAACACCTGTCTGATACACATTACACTGTAACACTATCCCTTCCTGGATGGCTGTTCCTATTGTGGTGTTGACCTGTCTGACTGAATAACTGGCTGGCTGTTCCTATTGGATATGGTGTCCTGATCACAGCTGTCTAATCACAGCATCACCGCCTTGTCCCATCTGAACTAGATAAAGAGTCGCTGACAACAGAGCTCCGCTCTCACCCTGTGATGTGTGTGTGCATGGCTGCTCCTCTCCTCAGCCCAGTACAGTTGGGTCCTGGACCACACCACACCATGTAGCAGTAATCAGTGGTTCTCCCTCTGTCCTGACCACACCACACAATGTAGCAGTAATCAGTGGTTCTCCCTCTGTCCTGACCAAACATGTAGCCAAGTCATCAGTGGTTCTCCCTCTGTCCTGACCACACCACACCATGTAGCAGTAATCAGTGGTTCTCCCTCTGTCCTGACCACACCATGTAGCAGTAATCAGTGGTTCTCCCTCTGTCCTGACCACACCACACCATGTAGCAGTAATCAGTGGTTCTGCCTCTGTCCTGACCACACCACACCATGTAGCAGTAATCAGTGGTTCTCCCTCTGTCCTTGACACACCAACCATTGTTAGACAGTAATCAGTGGTTCTCCCTCTGTCCTGACCACACCACACCATGTAGCAGGAATCAGTGGTTCTCCCTCTGTCCTGACCACACCACACCATGTAGCAGTAATCAGTGGTTCTTACCTCGTCCTGAACAACAACACACATGTAGCAGTATCAGTGGTTCTCCCTCTGTCCTGACCACACCACACCATGTAGCAGTAATCAGTGGTTCTCCCTCTGTCCTGACCACACCATGTAGCAGTAATCAGTGGTTCTCCCTCTGTCCTGACCACACCATGTAGCAGTAATCAGTGGTTCTCCCTCTGTCCTGACAACACAATGAGCAGTTATCAGTGGTTCTCCCTCGTACTGACCACAACCTGTAGCAGTAGTATCAGTGGTTCTCCCTATGTCTGACAAAACCATGTAAGCAGGAATCAGTGGGTTCTACCTGTCCTGGACCACACCAACACATGTAGCAGAATCTGTGCGTTCGCCTCTTGTCCTGACCACCACCCCACCATTGTTAGCAGTAATCAGGTGGTTCCTACTCTGTGCTGGGACCACACCACACCATGTAGAGATAATCAGTGTTCTCCCTCTGTCATGACCACACCACACCCATGTAGCAGTAATCGTGAGTCTCCCTCTGTCTGACCAACCAGGCAGTAATCAGTGGTTCTCATCTGTCCTGACCACAACACACATGTAGTAGTAATCAGTGGTGCTCCCTCGTCCTGCCACACCATGTAGCAGTATCAGTGGTTTCCCTCTTGTCATGAACACCACCATGTAGCAGTAATCAGTGGTTCTCCCTCTGTCCTGACCACAACCATTGTAGCAGAATCAGTGGTTTTCTCCCTCTTCCTGACACACCACCATGTAGCAGTATCCGTGGTTCTCCCTCTGTCATGACCCCACAATGTAGCAGGAATCAGTGTTCTCCCTCTGTCTGACAACACCATGTAGCTAAGTAATCAGTGGTATCCCTCTTGTTCCTGACCACACCACACATTGAGTGTAGCAGTAATCAGTGGTTCTCCCTCTGTCCTGACCACACATTGTTTGTAGCAGTAATCAGTGGTTTCTCCTTCTGTCCTACCAACACCACCCACCATGTAGCAGTATCAGGTGGTTCTCCCTCTGTCCGGACCACAAATGTAGCAGTAATCAGTGGTTCTCCCTTGTATCCTGACCAACATCCATGTATCAGTAATCAGTGGTTCTCCCTCTGTCCTGACCACACCATGTATCAGTAATCAGTGGTTCTCCCTCTGTCCTGACCACACCATGTAGCAGTAATCAGTGGTTCTCCCTCTGTCCTGACCACACACACCATGTAGCAGTAATCAGTGGTTCTCCCTCGTCCTGACCCACACCCCACCCAAGTAGCAGGAAATTCACGGGTTCCCCCTCTGTGCCTGACCACAACAGTATCAGTAATCAGTGGTCTCCTCGTCCTGACCACAACATGTATCAGTAATCAGGGCTCCCTCTGTACTGGACCAAACAATGTAGCAGTAACAGTGTTTTCTGCCTCCTGTCCTGCTGACCACACCACACCATGTAGCAGTAATCAGTGGTTCTCCCTCTGTCCTGACCACACCACAATGTAGCCGAATCAGTGGTTTCTCCCTCCCTGGTCCTTGGACCACACACACCATGTCGCAGTAATCAGTGGTTTCGCCCTCGTCAGACCACACCACACCATGTAGCAGTAATCAGTGGTTCTCCCTCTGTCCTGACCACACACACCATGTAGCAGTAATCAGTGGTTCTCCCTCTGTCCTGACCACACCATGTAGCAGTAATCAGTGGTTCCCTCTGTCCTGACCCGCTGACAGTAGAGTGGAAAAGAACAGGACCAAACCCACAGCTGGTACTGAAGGACTGACTGGAGATCCCAAACACAGTTAGTCCGTTTATTTGAGTGTGGTGTAAACACAATACCTAATGGCTGACTCTTCTGCTACATGTGCCCAATTTGTCATGGGGGATATTTTGGGTCTGTGAGGAGGTAGATGTATGATAGAAGGGATCATGTAAACTGTTAGAAACACCTCTCTACTCTGTCTGTCAGTAGCCACACACACACACACACACACACACACACACACACACACACACACACACACACACTCTCACACACACACACACACACACACTCACACACACACATCATGTGTCCATAGAAGCTCTATTGCAGTCTGGGTGAGCATGTACTGCTCTACATCTTTCATGACAGTTTACACTCCACAATCCTAAACTCAAATTAAATACCAATTGAAAGAAAAAGAATGTGAACAACCTTTCTGAAGACATTTTCCTCAAGTCGCTGCAGATGTCGGTTTTCGAGTCAGACATGATGACTGGTGTTTATTCAGAGTGACTTCTCATCACGCCTCGTTAACCTCGTTAAGATGACCAGATGACTATTTTAGTCAGCCAGTCAATCTGGGGCTGGCATGTGGTGGCACGGCACTGTGTCACCACTGGACCCAAACCCAGAACTACTGGGACATAGTTACTACATGACTCAACACCTGATGCCGTAGCATAGCTTGTAGTTTGGCTTCCGTACTGCGTCCCAAATGACACCCTGTTCCCTTTATAGTGCACTACTTTAGACCAGGACCCATAGGGCTTAGTGCACTATAAAGGGAATAGGATGCCTTTTTATTGTCTCTCTCTAATGAAGGATTGGAGAACTGGAGGGTGGTATAAACCCTTGATCTGTTCAAAGTGTTTTTATTTCCTTTAGAGAAGCTCAAATCTAAAGACATTATGGATTCATGTCTTAACCAGAGAGAGAGAGAGAGAGAGAGAGGTCCGTTTACAGCCTGACTGGGAGAAGACAATCTCCTGGTCCTGCTGTCTCTCTAAAAGGTAGTTCATCAGTTCAGATTCAGAGGGTTAAATAGTCACATGTACAGGGTTGCAGGTGTGATTGCAGGGTACAGTGAAAATCTTAGGCTTCGAGCACCAACATGTCCATAGGGGGAGTAGCAGGGGGGAGGGGGGAACAGGTAGCTGACTAGGGGTGGCTATTCAGCAGCCTGATGGTCTGAGGGTAGAAACTATTGGCCAGTCTTTCAGTTTTTTGCCATTGATTGTCCTGTACTGCCGCGTCTTGAGGGTTGAAGTGGGGATAACAGGGGCGTGGATTGGTCCCTGAGATCTTCTTGGGCTTCTGTGACACCTGGTGTTGTAGTCTGTCCTGTTAGGTAGGCAGTGTGAACCCATGAGTGCGTTCGTCTGCGTATAGCCCTCTGATGAGGAGCTTGCGGTCCGCAGCAGTGGAGTTGGCCGCCCAGGCTGTAATGCAGCCCGACAGTATGCTCTCGATGGTGTACTTGTAGAACACCTTTGAAGGGCCCTCGGGGACAGGATTGGAATTTATTCAGCATCCTGAGGTTGAAGAGTCGCCGGCGTGCCGTATTCACTACGGGGATTCCTTGGGTGTGGGGTTTAGACCATTGCCGCTTCTTGAGGAATTTGAAGTTATTGACGTCTCCACCGTTCAGGATAGGCTCTCTCATGGAAGGATAGATAACATCTCTTCCAGCCACCATTCCAGACAACAGCTCCAGCCACACAGTTCCTCACCACAGGCTCCAGCCACACAGCTTCCCTCTACCACAGCTCCACCACACAGTTCCCGACCACCGCCAGCCACACAGTTCCCTCACCACAGCTCCAGCCACACAGTTCCCTCACCACAGCTCCAGCCACACAGTTCCCTCACCACAGCTCCAGCCACACAGCTCCCTCACCACAGCTCCAGCCACACAGCTCCCTCACCACAGCTCCAGCCACACAGCTACCTCACACAGCTCCAAGCCCACACAGCTCCCTCACACAGCTCCAGCCACACAGTCCCTAACCACAGCGTCCAGCCACCAACAGTTCCCTCACCACAGCTCCAGCCCAAACAGTCCCTCAACACAGCTCCAGCACCAGTTCCTCAACACAGTCCAGACACACAGTTCCCTCAACACAGATCCAGCCACACAGTCCCTCACCACAGTCCAGCCACAACAGCGCCCTCACAACAGCTCAAGCCGCCAAAGCTCCCTCAACACAGCTCAGCCACCACAGCTCCCTCAACACAGCTCCAGCCAACCACGCTCCCTCACCACAGACTCAACAGCCACAACAGTTCCCTCCCCACAGCCTCCAGCCTAACAGCTCCCTCACCACAGCTCCAGCCACCACAGCTCCCTCACCACAGAGCTTCCAGCCACACAGCTCCCTCCACCACGCTCCAGCCACACAGCTCCCTCACCACAAGCTCCAGGCCCCAGCTCCCTCACCAACAGGCTAAAGCCACATAAGCTCCACTTCACACAGATCCAGCACACAGCTCCCTGCACCACAAGATCCAGCACACAGTTCCCTCAACACAGCTCCAGCCCACAGTTCCCTCCCCACAGCTCCAGCCACACAGCTCCACAGCTCAGTGAGGTAATACTAACACACCATCCAAGTTAGTCCACACGCAGAAGCCTGCAGAGATACCGTCATATGATTTTGTTTTAACAGCCACTGTGAGAATTTAATGAATGCTACACCCATTGGTATTTAAAAAATCACTTCTAAATGCCTCAGGATCTAGGTCAACCTTTGAATAGACTGTAGAGCCGAAGAGAGAGAGGACGCAGAGAGAGAGTATGATCAGAGCCCCTACGTCTGGACTAAGAGGATCGCAAGAGTAGCAGCCAGAGAGCAGAGGGGAGAGTAGAGCCCGTCGAGAGAGAGAGTTTGAGAGAGAGAAGAGTACCTGAGGGCAGAGTCTATGAGACAGCAGCAATGAGGTACCAAGGGGAGACTGACCTAATTCGCAGAGGCTTTGCCCTTACCCGATCGATGATGCGCAATCGACTGACGCTTCGAGAGCATGCATTTCTTCGGACCCTCCGCACGTGCCGAATCTAGAAGCGACACCGTCATTAGCTGTGAGAATGCGGTCTTTACCGCAAGCGAGTGGGTCGTGTTAGACGACTTAGACCCACGAAGAGAGAGAGTCCCACACGGTACGATTTAGCAGAGGTTAGCGAGCATGCACCAACTCGACAGAGTCGGGCGACCTGAGCAGCAGAGAAGGTCGATGAGAGAGGCATGAGTATGAGAGCTTGTCCAAGACGGAATAGACGTTAGAAGGGAGTCTGCAGATACTCAGAGATGTGAGATTGAGGAGAGCATGGGAGCAACCGAGACGAGAGGAGAGACCTGAGTGACCCTGAGAGACCGGGGGAGAGAGAGAAGTACGGTACGAGGAGGATCTAACTGAGAGAGTGATCCGAGGATTCCGGGTTTCGAGACCGATTGCGAGAAGGAGAGAGAGAGAGTCGAGACACGTGTCCTGGATGATGCGACGAGATGGACGACAGGTTTGCACGAGGAGAGAGACGCACGCGCAGGGAATCGACCCAGTGAGAGAGAGATAGACGAGACGAGAGCGATGACAACGTAGCATCTTTTCTCCCTTTTCCACTCCTTTATTCTCCTGCCTTCCCCTCTTTCACTCTATCGACTTCTCTTTTTTAATTAGATTTGTCGCCGACTAATTCTCTCGAGAGAGAGAGGTCGTCAGAGGGATTTGCAGAGGAGAGAGCCGACCGAGGAAGGTACGAGAGAGAGAGGAGAGAGATGGAGAGAGACCAGAGATGAGAGGAATTGACGAGGAGAGGGCGACGAGATTGTTGAAGAGCATGGAGAGAGCAAAGGGAGAAGGAGAGAGAGAGAGAGGAAAGAGGGATGGTGTTGAGCAGAGGTCGAGGGTGGAGGAGAGAGAGAGAGAGAGAGATGAGGAGGGAGGGTAGAGAGATGACGGAGAGTGGACGAGGATGAGAGAGAGAGGGAGAGAGAGAGGGAGAGAGAGAGGGGAGAGAGAGAGTAGAGAGAGAGAGAGAGAGAGAGGATTTTCATAAGGCAAGCCTGTTTCCATGGCTGGGCGTTGGGTCTGTTATTTTAGTGGTCACTTTAAGTTATGACTGAGGGCTGGTGTTTTTGTCACATTGGCCAGTGTGGTCTGGCCTGAGGTGGCTACATGCCTCACCCATCCCAACCACCTCACCCTCTCATTACACCTATGTCAAGCACCCCCCCCCTCACCCGCTAATGAACCCTCTGTTCCTATTTCTTCCCCTAACCCTCTCAGTACCCCTCTGTACTATGCAACCCCCCGCACCAGCTCATACCATGCTGTATATCACCCCCCCCGAACCCTTTCAGTAACACCTGTGACTATAACACACTCACCCGCAGGACCACGCGGGCAGAGCACCCCCAGTCAACAGGTAATGACACCGCCGGTTGCATGCACCCACGCACCTAGCAGGACCACGCGGCCGAGCACCCCCGCACCAGCGAATTACCCGCGGGCAGCAAGGTACCCACAGCAACCGCTCTCATACCCAGGACACCCCGCTCTCACATCCCGACTCAGTCACCCCGGAAAAAGCCAAGCGCGAGGACCACCTCCCAGCCCTCCATGAACTCCCCCCCCAGTCTGATATAATCACAAGTGAACAGGAGGTGATTCTATTTCAGGAATGCAGCAATAATTCCTTAGTTAACACAGGAGGTGTCCAGCACTGGCAGTGGAGGACGTGTGCTACCAAACTGAAATGGATCTCCTGAAACAGAAGAGAAAAGGAGTTGCCATGGAAAAAAATGGCCGTAAGGTGGTCCATGCAGCTGCCGTGCATTAATGATAGTTTCGCATGAGGCCGTGTCGATGGAGAGTGTGCAGAGTATGAAGTTTCGTGGGGTGTTCTTGGGCGAGATAGGAGAGGGTGATAAACGCGAAAACGAGGGGTTGGTGGTGATTGCGGCTGGTTGCGGTGTAGGGGTGCGGCGGGTAAGTGTCCTGATCTGTTGCAGGGGGGGGGGGGTGGAGAAAGATTCGTCGCGGAACAGACCAAAAGTTAGGGGGCGCTAAAAGGAGAGACAATGAGGCAACGAAACGGAGGGGAGAAGATAAAAAACTCTACGTGGTCAGGTAATAAGGCAAACGCAGGAAGGAAGGTAGATGAGAGAGTAAGCGCTTATTATTGGAGGAGAGAGAAGAGCGCAGCGCGAAAGGCAGCGAGAGGCGAGCGCGAGAGGGCGCTAGAGCGAGCGAGGAGAGAGAACGAGAGAGAGGAGAGAGATCTACTCTTCTCTCTATCTCTCTCTCCTTTGTCAGATCCAGTAGTCCCCTCATTCCAACTTCATTTAGCGGGGTTAACTCACTGTTCCCTGGACGACTAAGTATTGAAATTAATTCAGCCAAATAAAAAAATAAACAATGGGAATAATTGTTAATTTCCCCTTGGGGTGTATCCATTTTACGGTAGATGCCAAACATAAGACCCTACAGTCTTTTTTTCTCTATTTAAGTGCCCATGGTGTTGTGGGTGACTACTGCCAGGAGCTGGCTGGAACTCTGAGTACCCCCAGGAGTACAGCCCACAGTCTCTGTTGCCAGCAATAGGAAATGACAATGTGGTGTTGATGGGAGGGAGGGAGGGAGGGGAGGGAGGGAGGGAGGGAGAGAGGGGGAGAGAGGGAGAGAGGGAGAGAGGGAGAGAGGGAGAGAGGGAGAGAGGGAGGTGAGGGGAGCGGAGGGAGGGAGAGAGAGGAGAGAGAGAGAGAGATGAGGAGAGGGGGAGAGAGAGAGGAGAGAGAGAGAGAGGATCGTTTAAGTGTCATGGTTAAACTAAAGGGTGGATGGTTTAAAGTCTGGATCGTTATTAAGTGTATGGTTTTAAACTAAAAGGGGGAGGTTTAAGTCTGGATCGTATTAAGTGTATGGTTTTAACACTAAAGGCTGGATGGTTTTAAAGTCTGGATCGTATTAAGTGTATGGTTTAAACTAAAGACTGGATGGTTTAAAGTCTGGATCGTATTAAGTGTATGGTTTAAACTAAAGGGTGGATGGTTTAAGTGAGATGATGGAGGGGTGAGGGAAAGGGAGGAGGGGGGGAGTGACTTGGCCATGGCCCGGTTCCATCCTCTGCAGCACACTGATGACCTCACACAGAACCAGTCCACTGACCCCCATTGCAGAGCTGGTGCTTATAGAGATTGTCTGGTATCTGTTCTGATCCCTTGGACCCGGAGCCCTGGGGATGGGGAGGGAGAGCCACCACTCTCACTGAGGGAGGCTGTGGGGAGGCAGGGGTGAGGACGGGGGGTGATTGAGTGAGACTGGGGGGAGATGCAGGGAGAGACCGGCCAGATTTTGGATCAATAAACGAGGCGATCAAAGCTGTAATTAACCCTCGGTGGTAAACCAAACAGCCTGGGCTGCAGAAATAAACACAGCCTTCAAGTCACCTACAGGGTTTATTTTCCCAGATCTCCACCTTGGCCTGAGAGACCCAGCGCCTGTCAGCTACTGTAAGCAGTGGGGCTGGAATGCTGCTAGCTAGCTGTTATAGGGAGGCTGGAATGGTGCTAACTAGCTGTTATAGGGATGCTGGAATGCTGCTAGCTAGGACCTGGTTGTTATAGGGAGGCTGGATGTGCTAACAGCTGTTATAGGGAGGCTGGAATGGTGCTAACTAGCTGTTATAGGGAGGCTGGAATGCTGCTAACTAGCTGTTATAGGGAGGCTGGAATGCTGCTAACTAGCTGTTATAGGGAGGCTGGAATGCTGCTAACTAGCTGTTATAGGGAGGCTGGAATGCTGCTAACTAGCTGTTATAGGGAGGCTGGAATGCTGCTAGCTAGGACCTGGTGGTTATAGGGAGGCTGGAATGCTGCTAGCTAGGACCTGGGTGTTTAGGGAGGATGGAATGCGGCTAGCTAGTGACCTGGGTGGTTAAGGGGAGGCTGGAATGCTTGTAGGCTAGGACCTGGTCATAGGCTGATGTGTGGGACTCTCCTGTTGGCAGACCAAGGCAGGGCACGCAGTCAAGTGTAGACCTCCTACCTCACACCGAACCGCGTAAACGAGAACCCGACCACGACAGCACACGAACCCGACGAGCAACACACCACGACCGCACACGAACCCGACCGAGAACAAGGACACGACCTTCACACGAACGAGAAACGACGACCACTGACAGCACACAACAAGACTAAACACGACCACGACGGACACGAACCCCGAACGAGAACCCGACCAGGACAGCACCACTAACCTAACTATAAAAGACCACTACCCGCACACAACCCTTCACGAGAACACTACCACGTACCTCACACTACCCGAAAATCTAACCCCTACCCACTACCTCCACTAAGCCGAACTGAGAAACGCTGACCACGCCCTCACACGAAGAGAACACTCCGCACGACCTCACACTCAACCCGAATCGAGGAACACTACCACGACCTTCACACGAAACCTACTAGAACCTACCACTACTCACACTCAGCTGAACTATCACACTCCACACTCACACCGAACCCGAACGAGAACAATAACGCACACGAACCCTAACGAGAACCCCGACCACTCCGACACGTAAGGCCTAACGGATAACAAGACCACGTTACCGCACCATCGAACGATAACACGATACCACGACCGCAAACCCGACCCGAAACGAGAACACGGACCACGACCACACTGAACCGAACGAGAACACGACACACCTCGCACACGAAACCCGCCGAACCGAGAACACGACCACGCCCGCGACACGAGAAGAAACAGACCACACCGGGCACCCACAACCCGAACGAGAACACGACCACGAGCCGCACACGAACTATAACACTACCACTACCTCACACGAACCCTAACTATAACCTACCACGACCTCACACGAAACCTACTAAAACCCCTACCACACCAGCCAACTACACACTCCACACTCACACGAACCCAACTAGAACACTAACGCACACAACCCTAAACTAGAACCCGACCACTACCCACACATAAGCCGAACGGATAACAGACCACGACCGCACACAACCGAACGAAACACGACCACGACCCAAACGAACCCTAACGAGAACACGACCACGACCGCACACGAACCGAACGAGAACACGACACACCGCACACGAACCCGAACGAGAACACGACCACGACCGCACACGAAACTAAACAGAACACGACCGCACACGAACCCGAACGAGAACACGACCACGACCCCGCACACGAAAACCCGACGAGAACCCGACCACGACCGCAACGAACCACGAACCACGAACCCCGACGCACACCCACACGAACGAGAACACGACCACTACCGCACACAACAGAACAAACACGACCAAAGCACACGAACCCGAACGAGAACACTACCACGACCGCACCACTAACCCGAACGAGAACACGACCACGACCGCACACTAACCCGAACGAAACACGACCCAACCGCACACGAAGCCGAACGAGAACCGACCACGACCGCACACGAACCCAACGAGAACAACGACCACGAACCCACACAACCCAAAGAGTAACCACGACCACGACCCACACGAAGCCGAACGAGAACATAGCACACGAACCGAAAAAACCTCCCCACCGCAACCGAACCCAAACGAGAACCCGACCACGACCGCACAGAACCCGAACAACGGAACCACACGACAAACGAACCCACCACACAACACGAACCAAGAACAGCGACGCACAAAGAACCGAACGAGAAACACGACCACGAACCGCACACGAACCCGAAGATGAACACGACCACGACCGCACACAACCAACGAAAAACCAGACCGCACACGAACCCGAACGAGAAACACCAGACCGCAACGAACCGAACCGAGAACCGACCACGACCCACACGAACCCGAATCATGAACACACCACGACCCACACTAAACCGAACGAGAACAAGACCACGACCCACACTAACAAACCTACCACACCGTACACTAACCCAACGAGAACCGACCACGACCACACTAACCCAACGAGAACACGACCACACCGCACACGAACCCAAAGAGAACACGACCAGACCCGCACACTAACCGAACGAAACACGACCACGACCGCACACAACCCAACTAAACGCACAACCGCACACGAACCCAACTAGAACCCTACCAAACCGCACACTAACCCGAACTAGAACACGACCACGACCGCACACGAACCCGAAACAGAACACGACACGACCGCACACAACCCGAACTAGAACCACGACCGCACACGAACCGAAACTAGACACACCGCACACGAACCCGAACGAGTAACACGACCACACTAGCCGAACCGAGAACACGAACACGAACCGCACACGAACCGAACGAGAACACTACCAACAACACGAACCGAACGAAACACGACCACGAAAAACACACAACCGAACAGAACACGACCCACAACCGAACGAGACACACAGCCGAACGAAAACGACAGAGACAAGCACGACCGCCACACGAACCCGAAGAGAAACACGACCACGACCACACAACCGACAGAACGAGAAACGACACCGCACACGAACCAAGCGATAAAAACACGACCCGACACACCGAACCCGAACGAGAACACGACCACGACCGCACACGAACCCGAACGAGAAACACGACCACGGACCGCACACGAACCCAGAGAAGAAAGACACGACCCACACAGAACCCGAACGAGAACAACCACGACCCCACACGAACCCGAACAGAACACGACCACGACCGCACACGAACCCAACGAGAACACGACCACGAAACCCCACACGAACCCAACGAGAACACGACCACGACCGCCACGAACGAGAACACGACACGACGACACACACCACGAACCGAAGAAAACGACCACGACCGCACACGAACCCGAACAGAACACCGACCACGACCAGACAGAAACCGAACGAGACAGACCCAGACCGACACGAACCGAACAAGAAAGACACCAGACCGCACACGAACCGAACAGAAGACACGACCAGACCGCACACGAACCCGAAGAGAACACGACCACGACCGCACACAGACCGAACGAGAACACGACTCACGACCGCACACGAACGAACAGACAAGACCAACGACAGAACCCGAACGAGCACACCGACCGCAGAACAAAGAAAACGAGAACACGACACGACCCACACGAACCACGAAACGAGAAACACGACCACGACGCACACGAACCCGAACGAGAACAAGACCACGACCGCACACGAACCCGAACGAGAACACGACCACGACCGCACAGAAGCCGAAAACGAGAACACGAACCACGACCGCACACGAAGCCGAACGAGAACACGACCAGACCGACCACGAACCCGAAACGAGAACACGACAGACGCACACGAACCCGAACGAGAACACGACCACGACCGCACAGAACCCAACGAGAACACGACCACGACCGCACACGAACCGAACGAGAACAGACCACGAACCGAACACGAACCCGAACAGAAACGAGACACACAACCGCAAACGAACCCGAACGAGAAACACAGACCCACAGAACAGAAACACGAAACGAAGAACCAAAGAACAACGAATCGCACACGAACCCGAAACGAGAACACACCACGACCGCACAGAACAACGAGAACACGACCACGACCGCACAGAAACCCGAAACGAGAACACGACCAGACCGCACACGAACCCGAACGAGAAGACGACCAGAACCGCAAAACGAACCCGAACGAGAACACGACCAGACGACACGACAAACAGAACATCCGAAACCGAATCGAGAACAACCACGACCGACCACGAAAAGCCGAACGAGAACCCGACCACACCGCACACGAACGAACCCGAAAAACGACCACACCGACACGATACCGAACGAGAACACGACCACGACCGCACAACGAACCCGAACGAGAACACGAACCGCACACGAACCCGAACGAGAACACGACCACTACCGCACACGAACCCGAACGAGAAACGACAAGACGCACAGAAGAGAAACACGACCACGACGACACGAACCCGGAACGAGAACACGACCACGACCGCACACGAACCCGAAACGAGAACACACCACGACCGCACACGAAAGACACACGAAGACCCACAAACAGCCAACGACCGCACACGAACCCGAACGAGACACCACGACCGCACACGAACCCGAACGAGAAACGACCACGACCGCACACGAACCCGAGAGAACACGACCACGACCGCACACGAACCCGAACGAGAACACGACCACGACCGCACACGAACCCGAACGAGAACCCGACCACGACCGCACACAACCGAACGAGAAACACGACCACGACCGCACACGAACCGAACGAGAACACGACCACGACCGCACACGAACCCGAACGAGAAACCCGACCACGACGCACACGAACCGCTAACGAGAACACGACACACCGCACACGAACCCGAACATAACACGACACGACGCACACAACCCGAACGAGAACACGACCACGACCGCACACTAACCCGAGAACCGACCACGACCGGCACACGTAACGAGAACACGACCACGACTCACAGAACCAACGAAAAGACCATCGAAACGTAAGATAACACTACCAGACCGCACACAACCCTAACGATAACCACGACCACGACCGCACACTAACCCAAACAAACACGACCAGACCGCACACGAACGAAAAACACCACTACCGCACACGAACCCTGAACGAGAACACGACCACTACGCACACTAACCCGAACGAGTAACACTACCACGACCGCACACTGAACCCTAACTATAACACAATATCACACTAACCGCATACTAACCCTAACCACTACACTCCACTAACCCTAACTATAACACTACCACTACCTCACACTAACCCGAACTATAACACTACCACTACCTCACACTAACCCTAACTATAACACTACCACTACCTCACACTAACCCTAACTATAACACTACCACTACCTCACACTAACCCTAACACTACTATACCACTACCTCACACTAACCCTAACTATAACACTACCACGACCTGCACACTAACCCGAACTATAACACACCGCTACTCCAACCGAATAAATACACACTCCATAACCCAAAAACCGACCTCTCACCTAACCTAACTATAACACACACTGCCTCACTACTAACGTAGAAACAGACCACTAGTCACAGAAGGAATGGATGATTGCACGAACATGAAGATGAAAGAGAGACGCAAGAACGAAGAGAAAGTAAGAGGCAAGGAAGGAAGGTACGACTACCTCACATAACCCGAACGAGAACATCGACCACGACCGCACACGAACCCGAAGAGAACAAGAACACGCACGAACCCGAACGAGAACACGCCAACGACCGCCACGAACCAACGAGAAGATACCAAGACCTCACACGAAGCCCGAAGAGAACACGACCACGCACAACACGAACGATAACACGACCAAGACTCGCACACGAACCCTAAGAGAACACGACAGGACACTGGCACAGTAACCCGAACGATAACACCACTACCTCACACAACCTAACTATAAACTACCATACTCACACACCCGAACCTATAAACAAGAACAGCTAAAACCCTAACTATAGTACTACCACTACCTCACACTAACCCTAACTATAACACCATCCGCTACTCCATCTGGTGTCCCCTCCCTTCACAAACTCAGATCCTCTTCCCTGCTACCCTCTTTTTCACATTTGGTTTGTGGAAACAGTAACCTAGGGTGCACTGGCAGATTAGTGAGGTGTGTGTGTGTGTGCCTGCATGTGTGTGGAGAGGTGCGGTGGTGAGTTAGTGAGGTGAGGTTGTGGGCGGTAGGGTTAAGGTTAGCTGCTGTGGACCCTCAGCGGCCCGGCCGTCCGTCCCAGCTCAGCCATGCAGGAAATAAAGAAGATATTGTCTGTCTTTCTGTCTCTCCGGCCGTCCTTCCATCACACAGGAAGATTACATTTGGAGCCGGATCAGGTTTGACAAAACAAGGGGATGTGTTCCGACGCTCCAGATCCATCCAGTGGCATTCTGAGACATTCCCAGGTTCAGAGCTGGGAATGTTTTCACCAGGGGATCCACGCAGGCAGGGTGTTTCTAATTTCCTCTCCTCTACTCTCCTCTATATCTCTGGGCTGTTTCCTGTGGAGACCTATGGGTCGCTACACACTGTGGTGAGTCACTGTTGTTTGGTGGAACAGAGAGAGAGAAAGAGAGAGAGCTCCTGGGATAGATGGGCTCTGTCCTAGTGTCTACAAGTTTCAGAGATGGGTAGACACACAGGTACAGGTTAGACCACCCAGCCTTTAGATTAAACCATCCAGCCTTTAGTTTCAACCATACACTTAATACGATCCAGACTTTAAACCATCCAGCCTTTAGTTTAAACCATACACTTAATACGATCCAGACTTTAAACCATACAGTCTTTAGTTTAAACCATACACTTAATACGATCCAGACTTTAAACCATCCAGCCTTTAGTTTAAACCATACACTTAATACGATCCAGACTTTAAACCATCCAGCCTTTAGTTTAAACCATACACTTAATACGATCCAGACTTTAAACCATCCAGCCTTTAGTTTAAACCATACACTTAATACGATCCAGACTTTAAACCATCCAGCCTTTAGTTTAAACCATACACTTAATACGATCCAGACTTTAAACCATCCAGCCTTTAGTTTAAACCATACACTTAATACGATCCAGACTTTAAACCATCCAGCCTTTAGATTAAACCATACA